>DWQW01002721.1:0-25477 GCA_018249695.1 Heliconius erato demophoon
ATATAATGCTACAAGATAAAAAATTGTCTATAATGGTCTAAAGCCTCGATACTCTACATACTTCTTAATTTTATAATATTATACGTCAAAAGTTTCCAGCTTCGTTGTACTAAGATTGTAGAGCCTGTACTTAATCCTATCGAGTCCTCGATAGTCGATACACTATGGTTCGTGCTTCGAACTTTGTAATCGTATCGTCACCTCGAAACGTTTACAATACGGACTCGAATATTTTTCGTGCTCGACCCACTGGTGTCGAGGCAAAGCGCGATATTGAGTTCCGCCAGTCAACACGCAATGCCTGGAGGCATTATGAAATGGTGTGTCTTAACACAAGGTTCCCTCTACCTACCCTGCTATGTGCGGGATACAGCGTGAAGCTGATTTTTTAAAATAAATTAAAAAATTAAAAGTGAAGCTTAATCCTTGATCCTTTAAAATACTTTATAACTTGTTTTTTTTCTTTTTTGTTGTACAAAAATATTAATAGGATTGCTAGTTATAAAGGTCTTAATCAATTTTTATTTATTTTTCTTCGTCACCCTCAGTGCAATTTTCGAGACAGCGTGTGGGGTGGCAGACCTCAACACTGCGCTGTGACGTGGAAATGAAAATAATTTCTCCTCCCCAAGTGGGAATCAAACTTCCAACCGTCGCGTTTAGTAAGACGCCGTGCCGCGTCTTTCACATGTATTTTTTTTATTTAAAAATGTTTTTGATCATATTACTCTATTCCCATTACAGATAAGCAACAGTTAAAGTATGGTCGAATAGTCAGCACATCGAATGCCTTCGATGGTTCAGAACAAGTAAAGATCAAATGTAGTCACACATTGTTATGGGCTATGAAAGTACCGGGCTTAGTGAGTGAGTAAAACTTGTTAGGTTACAAAAACTTTATTTTTTTTTTAATATAAAATTATTAATTAGTAAAAATTTATTTATTCGGTAGCGACTCGCTCGTGTTCCTATTATACATAACACAATTATTTATTAACTTATCTGAATTTGTTCTAATTACTTCTATTTTAATACAATATACATTGAAAACTAAAGAATAGTGAGAATTGCATTTAATTGTTGTACAGACAGCAATCACTTAAATTTTTATTGAAAAATATATAGATAAAGTAATATAACACAAAAAGTGGAACTTTATCTATCTATTTGAATTTTTAGCTTCACTTTGTATCCAGCATATTCTGCCAATATCCGAGACCGCGTGTAGAGTGGCAAGGAAATGAGAGTAGTTCATTCCCTCGAGCGGGATTGGACCCCATAACCGTCGCGTTAACAGTCAGACTTTGTTCCAATGTCCTGCGACGGCCTCACTTGCATTTATTTTAAGCTGTATTTAATAAAGTAAATTTATAAAAGACTTTTGTAATGATTTTAAGTATAAGCACTATTCACTTAAACTCAATAACTCTACAGCAACTGTAAGACAATTTGTAATTATATAAATAATATTTTTTAGCAAGTGCTCTTTGGCTTTTTGCTGAACTTTTACAATATATTAAAATTATTACAGTAAATGAATTTATATGTATTTTATTTTTTATTTTTCAGGTAAATAAAGTCACGATACCACAATATCTTAGTGATTCCATTATAGTGTATGATTAATTTGGGTATTAGGTTAAATTTAGCTTTAATAGGAGAAATTGTTACTTCGAAGCTACTTACATTAATTTATTTATATGTCGTTACATATTTTTAGTTATAATTTATATTCGAGACCACCGTAGCGTTGTGGGTGCTACTCCGCTTGGGAGAATATACATGCGAACATTCATGTGAATATTGAAAGAAGAAGCGGCGTTGAGTTCCGCCTTTCAGAACGCGACTTAAATTGGCAGAGATGCCTACATCACAAGATAAGGCATAGTTTTCTATTAGTTAATAGTTACGCTTTAAACAAGCGGACCATAGACGATGAACTTTGATATAATAAATACGTAATTAGTTTGAAAATTATTTTTAATAATAATTATTATATTTTTTAATACCGTTTATATTTATTTAATTTTTGTATAATGTTTTGTTTTGATACGATAATTAAGTAAAAATATTATTAGCAAAAGAAAAAAATATTCGGTAGCAAATTTTAGTTTTTTTTATTTATTTTATTTTAGTTTTTTGTACAATTTTTAAATGTCGAACCATTAAATTTATTGTTTTTTCAGTAAGGAATACTTAATTGTAAAATTTAGAATATACCTATCTGTAACTTTTGATATGTCTCTTATGTGATGACTGTCAATTTTTTTTTTTTTTTAAATTAAACATTTAGTTTTTTATTATTTATAACTGATATGTCTCGTTTTATTTTCATTTAATTAACATGGAACCCTATAAAATTATTCGCACGAAAAGTGAAAAACAAGCTTTCTCTATATTCTTTATATTTTTCCTCGCTCTGGTAGCAAGGCAAAGTGAGGAGTTGAGTTCCGTCACTCAACACTCAATGTCTCGAGAATTTGGTGGGAAGTTGGAAATGGATTGTTTCAATACTGGCTTCCCTCTGCCTTATAATAGTTTCATAGGCTACATTTAAAGTATATGTCTAAACGATTTATATACTATGTTAACATGGGCGTAGGAAGAGCGGGGGCGGGGAGGTCCATGCTCATCCCAGAATAGACTGGTGCTTCAGAAATTTTACTAACAAAAATATTTGCTCCGAAAAAAAAAACAATATATATTCAAAGAGAGTGGGAGTGTGGATTGGGTTGATAAGAAGGTTGTAATTGCATTACATAAAATAGATATAGAGCCAGACACAATTTTTAAAATCCTGCAATTTCTCCATACGCTTGTATGACGAAGGGGACGGAAGTAAAATAAGCGTTATGCAACTATGTTTATATTCAGAGGTTTACAAAGTTGTGTGTTTCGTACAATCGATACATGCTATTTTATACTCTTTTTAAAATACAATTACCCACTTTTCCAATTTATATTCAAAAACGTTCCATTTCTCGATATCAAATAATTATACTTGATATCGAGAAATCAAAAATAATAAAAGTAATATACTTTATATGCTAATACAACATTATTTTTAATTATATTTTGCTAAATAATTATTATGTATATTATAATTATCATCATAAATTATCATATTGAAGTATAAGACAGAATATAATTATATTAAGTAGCGGGTGGTATAATGCGAGAAGTGTAACAGATAATATAATACATATATATTATCTGTTACACTTAGTATTAGCCAAATGGCTATCGAAGCAGTAAGAGAAAGAATACGAAGAACTTTCCGAAAGTAAAAGCGAAAATGTCGCGTATTTTAAAAAACGTGTCAGGGTTTGCCGTTTATAAGAGACACTCTGATCATGTCTTAACTAATTCAAAATATAATTATATGCATATAAAGTAATTTAAAAAAGATAGATGGAGTCAATCTACTTAAGAGGTACCCAAAGGGAGGTCACAGAAAAAAAAAATTACAGATTTGAATTTTTTTACAATTACCTAAGCACTATTTTAACAAACAAAATTACCGTTTTCATGCTGAAAACTCTAAAGAAGCTTCTCAATTAGTCAACAGAGTACAATGTGGGCATTATCCGTCCGTGCTTCAGTGATAATTTAATGGGATGGATAAAAGGAACGGAACATCGGTACAGATGTATGAAGATACCAATCTTCATAAGGTAGTTAATCCCTTAAACAACGCCATCTTTAATAACCAAGAATAGTCACTTTCACCAAGACTCGGCGCTGGGTCATAAAACTGAATCCACCCAATCTTGATTGGAAACCAACGTTCCGGACTTCATCAGAGCTGAAGACTGGCCGTCATCTAGTCCTGATCTTAATCCACTGGATTCTGATTTATGCTCAATTTTAGAGAGTATGGCTTTCTCTAAACGCCATGATAATTTATTTTTTTATATTCGTCGTATTAAATTAACATACTGTAATAGTAATATATATTACGTACAATAAAAAAAATGTTTATCTTTGTAACAATATTTTTGGCAGGACTAAGTAGTAGTTGAAGAGATTTTTTTGGTTGAACGCGCTAATCACAGGAACTACTGCCTCGAATTAAAATTAAAACTTTGTATTGGGTTTATTATGAAAAACTATAGGCTATATTACAGTAGTATAGTTAACTCGGGCACATAAAATGCCATCACTACTCAGTTATTTCCATTTCGGCGAAGGCGCACTTAATTAAAAGTATATAAATACTTAACAATAAATGTAATATTTTTGGTAATATAACGAAAACAAAAAAATCTTTTATATCATAGTAAGAGTAAACTGTAAATTTTATTAATTAAAATTAGTATTTTGTATGACACTCTCAATTTTTGATAGTTGGATAAGCTTGTGTTGTTTACCATAAATCAGTGCCTATTTCTTATTGAGTACAATACATTTATTCTATTACGTTTGACCAAATTAGCGCAGGTTCTCTAAATTCTAAGGGCTAAATTTAAAAATTTAAAACTGAAACAATGTTTAAAAATAGCCGGAGAGCCAGCATTTGCGGCTCCCAACCCAAGTGATCAAATGGAAACAAAAGAGTTGTGTGAGCACATCCTAAGTGCCTGACGTAATTCTGACCGCAAGTACAAGGGGCTATATCGAGACGATTAATGTGATGTACCTCATACAACCTTCCTCTATAAATGGTCAAGCCGATTTTAAAATATATTTTTTAATTAGAACATGAGATTAACGCTTTCAACAAAACAAACTCTTCAACTTTATAATATTATATGCAAGTAAAACGTAGGATCTAAATTACTACTTATCTTAATATTTTCTTACTTAAAATTTATAGCTTGAACCAGTTGAGCCGTAAATACCTTAAATAATAGAGAATATTGATAATACTAGAAGATGATTCGTTCTTATAACATAATTAAACATAATTATGTATCATTAATGCCCATAGTACAATTACGTCATCAATAAAATGGTAACGTCACCCATTTTATATGATATTATATCGTGAATGGGATATTAGCAGCAACTAGCAATGTATGCTATTGTTTACACACCGAGTCGAGGTCGCGGAGGCTGCGCGGGCGCAGTGCTACCAACGTTACGCCGCGATCACGAGATATATCTCATCTTCCTTATCGTCAGCTGATATTTGGTTGACTTGCGCACGGGATCTTGTGTGCTTCAGGTTCATTTTAGTGGCCACCTAAGGAATAATTGAGTAAGTCTTTTTCTAAGGATATCTATATTATATAGTTTTAAGTTTAAGGTTGTATCTAATATGTAATTATGATATATCACGTGAAATTGACATTGCGTTCAAATTTCTTTTGCTGTTATAACTCCCTTTTCTTTTTTTTATCTTAATACGTATAAGAATAGGGTTTAATGAAAGCTAAAACTTATACACATATTTTATATGCCATATGATAGAATATGTTAAAAAAAATAAAAAAAAGTCTAGAACTAGCTTTTCAATGAGCAAATTATCGTAGTAATCATGAAGTTGCCTCAGTCACATGCTCGGGGGCACCAACATAACTGCCATTCAATTCAGTTTGTTCTCGCGCGTCCGTCGCGTAGTACGTACATTGTGGTGTCACTCAACTCTCAAAACACGATAACTGGTGCGTTTAAAATACAATTTTCACACTCATTACCTAGCTAATAAGCCATATTTAAATTTAAATGTTATTAATATATAGTATTTTCGCCTTATTTGCATTTGAAATTTATTATATGCGCTACGGCAAAAGCGTTTAAATACTGGTTTCCTATCAGTTGACTTTGTTGAGAGCATAGAATTAATTTACTTTATAAGTAGTTAAGGTTTTTTTTTTGCAATTTTAAATTTTATAAAAATATTATTTGTTTATGCAGAACGAGCCATATTTCATTCTCATACATCTTTTTTTAAAATATCTACTTAACATTATTACTTATCACCTATGCAAATGTGTGTATTATTTATAAAAGAATTCTTGTAGTTTTAATATATATATATTTTTTTTAGTGATATCGCTTTTATGCTTCATGTTTGATTTGTTAAAAAATCTTTTTTTATGTTTCTATATTTACCTGCTATAATGACTAGCTTGCCCGCGGCTTCTTTTGTGTGGAAAAGTACATTAGAAAAATTTGATAAAATTATGATTGTAATTTTTTATGAATACTGCAAATTATTGATTTTCAGACGCTCTATACATTTAACACAAAAAAATCAGCCAAACAAAACAATTCTTTTTATTTTAGAAAATGCCTCCTATCACTATTCACGTATATAATTTTGTCAATATTAAACTTTATTATGGAAATTATTTATATTGAATTTTCATATAAAATAAGTTACATAGCAGGATTTGAATGTCCACAAGGCAAACCAACTGACTTGCGTTGTTACCATTTTGCTTGCAATACGCTCTATTTATTTACATTTTATTAAAGCTTAGTCGAGTCCATTAAGACTAAACTTATAACGACTTCTCTATTTGTTATTAATTATAATTTGAAACAATACATATTTTAAACAGCACCGGTAGGCGGTAACGAGATTGCAATGCAATTGGCAATATTTATTTTGTAAGACCTAATATGATTATGAACTATATATATTTATAGAAGTAAAATAATGAGGCCAGTCGTGGCGCATGAGGCTAGTAGTGGCGCAGGGGTCCGTTCGATCCTCACTCGAGGAAGTGAAATATAAAATATTTCATGAAATTTTTTATATTTCATTTCCTCGAGCCCGACATGCTTATACGACGATACCTACATGTTTATAAAAAGAAAAGGTATAAAAAAGTACTGAATTTATTACCACTATACATTTGAGAACTATACTAACTTCCTTGAGAAACGATTATTGTTACCTTTACACTTTACGCCTTTACCTGCTAAGTAGGTATTAGACGGAGATCCCAGTGCCCCCAGACCTACGTCATTTTAGCAAAGCTGAAATTTTGAAGATTAATAGTCTAACATGTAGTTAAGACGGTATGCGTACTTACTAACTTGAAAGTAGGGGCTTTGGAGAGGTAGCGCTAACTTAAGGTACACGCTCACCTACGTTAAAGTATTCGCTTCGCTCGTATTTAAATATGTTGTTAAGAATAATAAAAAAACCGTATATTTAATACTACCGGACTCTTTACGTGTGGCCTTTACTCGTGCCAGACGTCCTAAAGATTACTTAAAGTTGGGGCAAAATACGTTTTACTAGCGAACTTTAATTTTACATATATTGTTTACGGACTTTTTAAATGAAACTATTTTAACCGGATTAATCGCGTATATTTTGTACTTTTATACATTTTTGGAAACCCGACGTTTCGAACACTTTGCAGTAGTCCGTGGTCACGAGTAGACTGAGGTAGCATTCGTCTGTCAGTTGACATAATTATTATATCAAACTACCGCCAACGATTTCTTAATTGCCTCGCGTACTGCCCTGGATTCCTGCAGAATGAGCTGATAGTATCTTGCCCTCTACAATACAAAAACATCCTAATTTCAATAGAGAGGATGGCTGGAAGCTTTCTACCACCTGGGCCACTCATAAAATCATTGAAGTCTCAAATCCACCATACCAGAGGGGTTTCCAAAAATGTATAAAAGTACAAAATATACTGTAATAATCGTGAAAATCAAAGAACTTATCATGTTTACGGACTATTTCAAGACTCCCTATAAGCAGCCAGACCATTACGATAGCCCAATCATCTTCCCAGACAGAGATATACCTTTATTTGGAGCTACCTCTAAAACGGCCCCACTTTCAAGTTAGTGAATACGCAAACTGTCTTAATTACATATAAGACTAATTTCAGCTTTGCTAAGATGATGTAAGTCAGGTGGCCCTCGGATCTTGGGCTATATGGTTTATGTATAGAATAATTCATTGTTTAAACATTCGAATTCAATTATTATTTTTATTATTTCTTGTGATATAATTGGAAATTTCTGGAAAGAATTTGAAACATCTTAGTTAACTATCTAGTAAGTAGGTAATTCTGTTTAATTAAAAAAATACATGATTTGGCTAACAATCAAAATAGTAGTAGTGTGTCAATTTTTACAACAAAATCCTATATAAACCAGTACTTACGTAGTAGTTTAAATTAAGATTAACATATTAGTTTATCGCGAGACAAGATGTAATTCATCATCGTGTGTTACAATCTGACATTGCTTTGAAATATCTTATACATATAGAGATAGATAAGATTTATCGGTTGAGGCAGCACGTTTACACTTATGTTTGCTTGAGAAATCCTTATCTGCAAACTAATAAGTCCATGTTAAATAAAAATAAAAGTTCAAGCGTTTTTACCAAATTTATTTTAGATTATACGGTCATAACGATTATAACGGTCCTACACATAGCCACATTTATGGTATTTAGTATGTTTCGTTAAAACGAATGCAACTTAATTAAAATAAGATTTAAAATAAGACTATACTTACAAAAGAAACAGCAGGGTAGGCAGAGGGAAATATTTATTATTTTAATTTCCTCGCTCTGGTACCCAGGTAAAGCGCAGCGTTGAGTTCCGCCACTTAACACGCAATTTGTCCAGAATTTGGCGGAAGGTGGGAAACGGAGTGTCTTAGCACTTTCTGCCTACCCTGTTAACTACGGCATACAGCGTGAAGCTAAAAAAATATACTTTTGACAGTAGATAATTTTGCACTTTCACATAAGATCAATCTAAATATATGAATCTCAATTTTTATTTAGTTTTTACTATATAGTCAGTCACTTTCTTCTGTGGCTCCGTTTATTATGGCAATAGATATATAATTTTTTTTAGTAAAAACTATTTTTTAGCAAATATATTTTTTCTTGAATTTATCGATTTACGATGATAATAAAATATTCGAATTATTTAATAGATTTTTTTTACTGACGTACTGTAATAACTATATGATTAAAGTGTGTCAGTTGAACTCTGTGACTAACGTTAACAAATATTGTGCTAAGGTTCGATATGATAAAAATAGTGTAGAAATCACTTACTTTGTATAAATATAAATATCATGTTCGTTCCCCACTCGAGGAAATTAAATATTTATTTATATTTTGTATTTTGATTTCTTCGCTCTGGTGTCGAGGCAAAGCGCGGCGTTGAAATCGGCCACTTAACACGCAATGCCTTCTGAATTGATCGGAAAGTGGGGAACGGAGTGTTTTAACACTGGATTGCCTCTGCCTACGGTGCTGTGTGCGGGATACAGCGTGAAGTGATCTTTTATTTTATCATGTATGTTATATAATGTGATATATGTGAGCCATCTTATTTTTATTTAATAAATTTAGCGTATTAATATTAATTGTTACAAGTATAGGCTAAGACATGTCAATTTTATTACAACCTAATAATTCTAAAAAAAATCAAAGAATTGCAACAGCTCTTTATAAAAAATGAGATAGAAACACAAAATAAAATAAGGGTTTCAATTTAATCTTACTAGTTATCGCTTACAGAGTTTATCATCATACTTTTATGTAAGATAGACATTAAGGCCCGTATTTATGAATCGCTCTCAACTCTGAGATCGATCTTGAGATCGGACTTAATTATAATTTATAAATGTAAACGGCATCTCAAAAAAAGTCGTCTTATATATAAATATCTACCTACTTTGTAATATCTTTTATATTTTGTCAACATATTTTACGTAAAAACTAAATATTATGTAAATTATGAAATAGTTTGTAGGGTGCGTAATGCGATAGTTCTACTCTATAAAAATAATATAATGACGCCAGCACAAACGGATTTCTTTTTATTTACAATTTACAATGTACTGTGCATACCATTGTTCACGAACAAACATTGGACAGCCAACTAACGCACCTAAATGTAAAATTTAAATATTCAGATTTTGAATTCTGACTTTAAGTTGAAGTTAAATTCTCGTGGTTTTTATATTAAAAATATGTTTAAAAGATAATGTTGTATAATTAAACAACCAACGCCCCGGAAATTTAGATAATAAAAGTAACCTGTGTCAATACAAGATAGTGTAAATATTTGTTTTGGAAACTTTCAATATATTTTTTATTCGATCGTTTGCGTTTTATTGAATGTAAGAGAATGTATAATGTATATTATAGTGACAAATTCTCTAGTTGTCGTAAAAAAACTCTACGCCCCAATAAGTTAAACCAAATAACTTAACTAAAACAAACTCTAGAAAATACTTAATAATTAAATATCATATAATTAATAAAATCAACATCAATAAATGTACGTTAAGTTAGGAACATCTTTATTGATATTTCAACTTTACAGTTGAGATAATTTATTATAACTTAAAATCTTTATTCATAAATATCTGGAATGTTTAGTACCTACGAGTGCTGCTTTGTTGTAAATACATATTCAAGAAGCAACCAACCATATACAATTAACTAATGGTTCGAGCATAAATAAAAAAAAATACCTATTAAGAGTGAAAAAAAAAATTAAATTAGCTTCATGCTGTATCCCGCACACAGCAGAGTAGGCAGAGGGAACCTAGTGTTAAGACACTCCGTTCCCCACTTTCTGCCGAGTTCTGGAGGCACTGCGTCTTGAGTGGCAGAACTCAACGCCGCGCTTAGCCTCGACACCAGAGCGAAGAAATGGAAATATAAATTTAAGTAAATATTTCATCTCCTCGTGTGGGGATCGAACCCACAACCAGTCGCTTTGACAGTCACACTTCGTGCCGCTGCGCCACGACTGGCCTATTAAGAGTGGTTTAATGCAAATAGCAATATATAAATTCTATTCTTTACATAGAATTCGCTATAAATGTATTCAAGGCACAAATAGCTGTACAACAATATTAACATGCCGTCATCGTCGGATACCTGTTGTATCGCCTAAATTTAGTAGGTTTACAATACCCACCAATACACACACCAATTGTTTACAGATTAGCTTTGTAGTTTGTACAGAGTCCAGATTTTGGCTTTCTTATGTATTAAATTAGCTTCACGCTGTATCCCGCACACAGCAGGTTAAGCAGAGGGGACGCAGCGTTAAGATACTCCGTTCTCCATATGCTGGAGGCAATTTCTGCGTGTTGAGTAGCCTTGACACCAGAGCGAAGAAATGAAATATTTGTTTAAATTTATATTTCATTTCCTCGAGTGGGGATCGAACCCATAACCAGTTGCACACTTGAGCCCCTGTGCCACGACTGGCCCCAAACTATACTATACTATACTAAGAGTTTGTTGTTAAAAATGCAATATCATTGTAATATAATAAAATGCAGCACATTATATTAGTCTTTAAAATGACACAGTTTTTAGAACAGCTGACAAGTGTCTAAAACTGCTTAACGTGTGTGAAGATTTGATTAAAATGTCATTCGAGGTGGTGTTCAAATATACATATATATTTTTAAATGTATTTATATAAGCGTTTGCAGTTCCGACTTTACCCAAGAAGGGCTTGCAGAATAATAAGAATAATCTGTTACAATTTTGCTGTATCTTCTGTGGTGGTTCCAAATTCATTTGTCCCTAAAGACCGACGCCGACATGTCCTAAGAAAACACTGTCGGACGCATATTTTTTAAAAGAATTAAATTACCTCACTTATCAATTATTTCAAAAGAGATACTTTTTATTTCAAAAGAGCTTTCTTGGAGATTTTGTACCTATTACGCAATTTTTGGAAATCTAATGAGTAGATTTTCTTTATAAAAAAAAATCTGCTTTATGCTGTATTCCGCATACAGCAGAGTATGCAGAGGGAACCTAGTGTTAAGACACTCCATTCCCCACTTTCCGCCGAATTTTTCATGAGGCAGAAGCATTGCCTATTGCGTGGTAGAACTTGGTGCCAGAGCAAAGAAATAAATATTAAGAAATAATAATTAATTCCCTCCAGTGGGGATCGAACCCACAACTGTCGCATTACAGTCACGCCCTTGCGCCGCTGCCCCACGACAGCCTCTAGCTTTTTATGCATTTTCAACATATAATTAAATAGTATAAAAGAGTTACATTTATATATAGAAAGTTCCAAACTTGCCCAGTTGGACGTGAGTTAAAAAAATCGACGAGACAAAGGTCACAGTATCGGAAGCCGGATAATTATACCGGAAAAATACTATTGCGGCACGGCGGCCTCTACACCACTGCATGGATATGAATTTTAAATGTCACTCTTCTATACAGATCACCAGACCATAAGGTGATATACTAAATTGTTATAGTATGTATTGTCTTCTAAACGTGCAATTGATTTCTGATTGTACAAATCGGCTTCACGCTGTATCTCGCTGCCAGCGGGGTAGGCAGAGAGAATCTAGTGTTAAAACACTTCGTTTCTCATTTTCCGCCGAATTCTGGAGGCATTGCGTGTTAAGTAGTGAAACTCAACGCCGCGCTTGGCCTCTACACAAATGCTCGAGTGGGAATCGAATCCAGAATTATCACGTTTCAGTCCCACCCTTTCTGCCCCTGTGCCACGACTGGCCTTATTGTTGTTTGTATCAAGTTGTAACAATTTGCAAAAGTCGTATAATGTAAAGTAATCACTCACAGTGAAGCATATTTTGTTTAAGATAATTTTGAATTTTAACATTTACTAATAATTATAATAAACATATTCATATATGTATATGCGTGTCTCATATCTATTATTAGTGAAACAATAAGTAAACTTGAAGTGAAAAAACAGCGTTAAACTTTGAAGGTCACTTTTTGACTGACATGACTAACCCGCCAAATAGTGTTGGGCTATTTATTGCGTGTTTGGATAAACGTTACTAACTAGCTTTATGCTGTCATTTAGTTAATCTCATAACAATATGCTTAAATTTTAAAATTTAAGCAGTATACTAGTAGGTATGAAACGCCCGTGATTCATGGCTGTGCGTAATACTTTGAAATGTACGATACAGCGTGTATGAAAAAAAGGTATATACTATTTTGGTTTTTCACGCTGTATCCCGCATGTAGCAGGGTAGGCAGAGAGAACCTAGTGTTAAGCCATTCCCCTTCCCACTTTCCGTCATTTTCACCGGAAAGAAGAAATATAAATATTAAATATTTAATTTCCTCGTGTGGGGATCGAACCCACAACTTGTCGCGTTTACAGTCACATGCTCGTGCCACTACTGGCCTGGCTGACTATTTAGAAATAGTTCGTTAGGTCAAACATGTCTATATCTCTAAAGTATATGTATATAGTCATAATATAAGAGAGCATGTACCGGATGGCGAATGTGTCTTTTTTTTTATTTGATTATTCAAAAAAATGCAAGAATGTGCATCAAGATGAAAATATATACTCATTAAATTCATAATAAAATATTAAAATATTAATATGTTATTCATACTTTATTATTTTCATTTTATTCATAAAATTTTAGTTCAAGTAATGTAAAACTATTTCTATTTATACTCGAAACGCAACTTTGTTTCTGGAAGTGCGGCTTGCGAACAGTTTAGACGCCATAACTTTTATGTGCAAGGAAGTTTATCCTGTAAACCTGTTTATTTAAGAATGTATATAGTTTGCTTTTAACTTCTATCGTGATGAATACTTCTAACATTTTGCAGAATTCTGTCACGTATTATTCGTGATTTGAATAAGCCGAGTTTAGTAAATGCGGGAGATACGTCACAATTATTTACATATTTTCTTTCTTTTAAAATATCCATGATGATGACATTAAACTATATTTAGTTATATTATATATTCAGAGGCCAGTCGTGGCGCAGCGGCACGAGGTGTGACTGTAAAACCAACTGGTTGTGGGTTCAATCCCCACTCGAGGAGATGAAATATTTACTTAAATTAAAATTTAAAATTAAATTAGCTTCACGCTATATCCCGCACACAGCAGGGTAGGCAGAGGGAACCTAGTGTTAAAACACTCCGTTCCCCACTTTCTGCCGAATTCTAAAGGCATTGCGTGTTGAGTGGCAGAACTCAACGCCGCGCTTAACCTCGACACCAGAGCGAAGAAATGGAAATATAAATTTAAGTAAATATTTCATCTCCTCGAGTGGGGATCGAACCCACAACCAGTCGGTTTTGCAGTCACACCTTAAATTTATATTTCATTTCTTCGCTCTGGTGTTGCAAATATTTACTTAAATTTATATTTCATTTCTTCGCTCTGGTGTCGAGGTTAAGCGCGACGTTGAGTTCTGCCACTCAACACGCAATGCCTCCAGAATTCGGCAGAAAGTGGGGAACGGAGTGTCTTAACTAAGTTTCCTTTGCGTATCCTGCTGTGTGCGGGATACAGCGTAAAGCTGAATATATATCTTGTTAGATTAGTCAAATACAAAGAAATATTCTTTATGTTTTCCTATTAGGATATCAACTGCACATAATTTCCTACAATCAACATCTTAGAAAAACTATTAAAGATTCAGTTGATTAAACACTATACATAAGAAAAAGCATGGTTACCACAAAAACTAACCTTCTGTCGGGTCGTAGAGTAGCCGTCTCATTGAGCGAATTTAAACGGACGTATAATTTAGACAAAAAGTACGTTGGTGTTTTTTATATAGAAAAAAAAATAGTTTTTTTTTGTTAGTGTACCGGAAGCTTAAGCAATAATACAATTGACTTAATGACAATAGTAAAGTAAAGGTAATAAATGATAGAGGTAATTTTCCAAATATAATTTTAATCGTTTACGTCATCGTATGCGTCCGTACAAAATGGAGGTAGAACACACACGAAGAATATATGAATGCATGTGTTTAATTTTAAATAAGAAAAAATAGCAAATATATGGGCATTTTTTAGATTTTTAAGTATTCACAACAATAAAAATGAGGACAGTCGTGGCTCTGGTGTTGAGGCAAAGCGCGGCGTTGAGCTCCACCACTCAGCACGCAATGCCTCCATCCTCCTCCAATTCGGCGGAAAGTGGGGAACGGAGTGTCTTAATACTAGGTTCCCTCTGTCTCCCTGTTGTGTGCGGGATACAGCGTGAAGCTGATTTCATTTTAAAAAAGTTGTGTATGAAATGCTTAATGCCAAAGACACATCTTCCGCATCAGTGTCCGCACTGTATTTAATTCACTGTATTATTACATAATGTATCAATGGTTACTATTTATTTCTGTCAAAAAAGTCCAAGTTTGTTCGGAATAATATGAAGGATATTAAGAAGATATTTTGTATGACACAAAGATTATACTTCCATTATTACATTTTCTAAACATTATTTCTATTTCAATGTATACTTTAATAATTATTTTTTAATATACATATAACAATACTATATATCAATACAGAAGAAATTTATACTACAATAACCAGACAACGTCTGCTTTGACTTTGGATTTTTTTGGGGTTTCTTAAATGCTAGATAGTTTTAGAGTCTCTCCTTTAAATGCTAAATTTAAATAATCAAATTAGACGTCCTTGTAAAATATTGTAATGTTATTTTAATATTAAAAAAAACCGGTTAAGTGACTCGCCCACCAAAGCTTCCGTACCAACTTAAGAATTATGGGTTAACGGGAAGTACAATTTATAAAATTTCACGTAGGGCCACGGGAAGTAGGACCATCGATATAGTAGGATTATCGATGAATAAATGCTCGTATTTTTTTATTGTGTTAGCTGAGTAGCCTGATTTTTACTGTGCTTCAAGGGACCATAGCCCTCAATATTTGATATGCATTTCAGCTTGATAGCTCCACGCGATCTCGAGATAAATGGTCTTGACAGATGGATCAAAAATGATCCTATAAGGGTTTCGTTTTTACCAAAGGAAGCGTAAGGCACGGAATCCTATAAATCTTTGATTGGTAAAAAATAACAAAATTTAGCTTTTATTTCAAATTATTTTTTTTTGAAAAAAAAACAAATTAAGTTAATAATATTCAAATATTTTAATTTCCTCAGATATATTAATAATGTAATAAAACTAAAATTACTCTAACTATTAATACGATAAACAAAATTATATTAATTAAGAAACCATCTGATCAAATTTTACGGTACTAATTGACACAGTTCGAATATATATTTTTCGTCACATTCACGATGTTGACATTACGATGTGTTTATATTTTAAACAGTCTTCTTAAATAAATATATCTATCTATGTAATAAGAAGTGATAGTTTCTTTATTTTCCTGTTTAAAATAGAAACTTTGTGTTACTTCACTTTTATTACACCAAGTTTCATAATATTTACATATACGAAAAATATTTGCTAAGAAAATTATTTTCAAACAGACCTAAGGACATTTACCAATATACATAAAAATATTTTTGAAGAAGTGAATACTAAAGACAATAATAATAATTAGATATGTATAACTTACACTATATTTTATTTTTCCCTGTACATTAGATGAGTGTCTCCTTCCCAAAATTTTCCAAAAGTAAACTTTCAAATTATAGATAGATACAAGAACAAAAGAGTGACTTCAATAATAAAAAAAAAGATAGATAGGTACAAAATCAATATGAGAGTCCAATCAAAAGTCCAACTTTGGCCATTCGGCCTACATGACATTTTAGCTTTAATAAGGACGTGCGTTCTAACAATTTAATTTCCTTTCAAAGTTCAGTTTTGTTGTCAACTCTTTGATACAACTAATATATTAGTTTGTATATATATATACGAAAAAAAATATTTAAAAAAATATACTTCACGCTGTATCCTGTACACAACAGGGTAGGCAGAAAAACGTAGTGTTGAGAGACTTTGCGACATTGTGAGTTAAGTGGTGGAACTCAACGCCGTGCTTTGCCTCGATACCATACCGAAGAAATGGCAATAATAATTTAATTGTATATTAATTTAAAGGCCAGACGGGGGAGTTCTCACTTTTTTAGCATAATCATTCCTCAACATATATACGGTTTTATATATATATATATATATATATATACATATATATACATATATATATATATATATATATATATATATATATATATATATATATATATATATATATATATATATATATATATATATATATATATATATATATATACATATATATATATATATATATATATATATATATATATATATATATATATATATATATACATATATATACATATATATACATATATATATATATATATATATATATAGGAATGATTATGCTAAAAAAGTGAGAACAGTCGTAGCGCAGAGGCACAAAGTGTGACTGTAAATCGACTGGTTGTGGGTTCGATCCCCACTCGAGGAGATAAATATTTACTTAAATTTCTATTTCCATTTCTTCGCTCTGGTGTCGAGGCAAAGCGCGCCGTTAGTTCTGCCACTCAACACGCAATGGCTTCAGAATTCGCCAGAAAGTGGGGAACGGAGTGTCTTAACACTAGGTTCCCTCTGCCTACTCTGCGGGATACAGCGTTAAGCTGTTTTTTTTTTATATATATAGTCTAAAGTATACTCTAAATCAGTTTACAAACTATTATCTTATTATCACGTCGGTCGTCACACTAACAATTGATCGTAACAACTTACAATAATAACAACTGAGGCAATCATTTCTAACCTTGCGACGTAGAAAGGTGATCCACTTGGTACTCGTTACAACCGTGCCCCCATTCTAGATATCTAGACCAGTGCCATCCTTGAAATATTTGAGATACAGGTCCGAATGGTCTGTAGAAAATAATTGCAATTGATTTTTCCAAATGTGTTTTTTTTATTACCAGAGGCAGCTTTCTACTGTTCTAGAAATGTTGTCGTTTCAAAATCCATACATTGAACACTAAAGTTTCAGCAACAACAAATAAAATTAACAACAACTGCATTTGAATCGATACAGCCGTTTCTAAGATTAACTTGCACAAAGTTATAGAGAAAAACAAAAACAGTCAATTTTTTTAAAAATCATTGTATTGGGTTCTATTACATCGATAAATGTTGTCAATTATAGATTTTCTAAGATGTCATCTATATACAGACGCGAGCAGTTACAGTTTTACTATAATGTATTAAGATAGATATTACGAGGCCAGTCGTGGCGCAGGGGCACAAAGTGTGCCTGTAAATCGATTGGTTGTGGGTTCGATCCCCACTCGAAGAAATGACATATTTATTTACATTTATATTTTCATTTCGTCGTCGTCGAGGGGAAAGCGTGTTGTGTCCCGCCACTCAACACGCAATGCCTCCAGAAATTTGTAGAAAGTGGGAAACGGAGTGTCTTAACACTAGGTTCCCTCTGCCTACCCTGCTTTGTGCAGGATACAGCGTGAAGCTAAAAAAAAAGATACATATTAACATTTTACATATCTACTAAGTATTAACATATTAGTACAGATATACTATAATTGCTTTATAAATTTTAATTTGTTTTACTGTACTATTTGTATTACTTTATTATAAGAAATAATTAGCAGAAGTGACGTGTTCGGTGTAAGTTGGTTCGGTGTAAGGTGTAAGTTATCTCGACTGACATCTTTATTATCATTTACGAGTTTCACTTTTTATTACCTTACTGTAATAATAAAATGTGTACATTGAAATAAGTAAAATATTTTAAATATTATTTACAGATACAAGGAAAATAAATAATAAAATGTCCGCCGTTTATATTTGTGAAGATATTTATGAATTTATTTCTTGTTAATTCCAGACGCAAAAGGAACACATAGACCACCAAAATGGGGGCGATGTTCCGGAGTGAAGAGATGGCGCTCTGCCAGCTCTTCATCCAGCCCGAAGCGGCGTATACTTCCGTTTCGGAACTTGGTGAAGCTGGTTCTGTACAGTTTAGAGATGTAAGTGACCGATAAATAAACAAATTTAATCGCGCAACGTTTGTGGGTTCGATTCCCACCTGGAGAAATGAATTAAATTCATTCCTTCTTTCCTGGTAACAAGGCAATACGCGGCGTTGGGTTTAGCCAGAAAACACGCAATGCCTCGAAAATTCGGCGGAAGAAGAGAACAGAGTGTCTTAACACTAGTTTCCCTCTGCTTAATCTGCTATTTTCGGAATACAGTGCTAAGCTGGAAAAAAGACAGTAACTGCGCAAATTGGTCGCTAATAAGAATGCCATTGATTGAAAGTTTAAATTTATTAACCTACATATATTACTAGTAAGCGTATTTTTTGAGTTTCAAACCAGTCGTACAACTAAATCTAGTTTCTTGGTACTTTATAAGTATTATGTAAGTTGCGTGAATGTGGATTACAAAATTGTCAATATGCAAACACTCAGAGCGCACTTGATCTACTTTATAAGTATCTAAGTACTTAAATGAGTATTTGTTTTCGAATACTAGAAATTTCACAAAACCCGAACAAATGATTTCTTCTATTGAATAATGTTTTACAACTAGGTACAAATTTATTAAGAAAATATGAAAATTACTGACTTATACATATATACATTGTAAATCAACATATTAATCAGCTTCACGCTGTATCCCGAACACAACAGGCAGAGGTAACCTAGTGTTAAGACACTCCGTTTCCCACTTTCAGCCAAGTTTTATGAAAATATAAATGTAAATAAATATTTCATCTCCTCGAGTGGGGATCGAACCCACAACCAGTCGATTTTGCAGTCACACAGTCAGAGTTTGTGCCCCTGCGCCACATATTATTTTTTTATTTTACTTTTAACATATAAATTTTATCGTACCACAAAACGCACATAAGAAAAACATGAACCTACAACTATAACTTTAGTCAGAAATAATCACTAACAATTAGACAAACAAGAAATATTTGTTTAAATATTATTATGAACAAACACATTGTTTAAAGACGTGAAATTATTTTTAATTGGGTACTTAGTGTTGTCTACTTGAAAATTCGTCAAGAATGTTCCTAAGAACTAATAGTGTTTTAAATTGTTATACTTAAGACAAGTTTCGTTGTTACATAAATAATTATTTATATAGGTGACAAAAACATATTATTTTCTTTTAAAGAGTTTTAACTTATTTTTGTCTGTACTTGAGGCCAGTCGTGGCGCAGCGGGGCGAGCGATCCCCACTCGAAAAGATGAAATATTTACTTAAATTTATATTTCCATTTCTTCGCTCTGGTGTTGAGGTTACGCGCGGCGCTGATTTCTGCCACTCAACACGCAATGCCTCCAGAATTTAAGAGAAAGTGGAGAACGGAGTGTCTTAACACTAGGTTCCCTCTGCCTACCCTGCTGTATGCGGGATACAGCGTGAAGCTGAAAAAAAAGTTATTTTTGTATCTGCGTTTATGTAACGATTTACTAAATAGCATTTAAAAACTTGACTTGACTTATCATTTAAAAAAACAAAAAAAACGTGTTCAAATTTTGGTTAAGTTATTTTGCTTCGCTACTAAGTGAATAATGATAAAATAATTTAAAAAAAATATTGACAACTTTTACATAACATTAATATTTAATATAAAATTATGTGAACTTGGACAATCATTCACGCAAAATCAAAGGTTAGCAAGTTATTTCGAAGGTGGTACCTGACAAGGTGAACCTCTTACAACTTTCATAGTACGATTTATGGGACACTTGGTAGAAATGTAAGAACATAAAATATAAAATCATATATATAAATAACTGAAATTTTCATATTTGAATAACTTTGTTGAGATAATAGGTGACTTTTGAGATAAAATATTTTCTTTCTTAATTTCTACATGAATTTATATAGTCATAGTGTTACGATATTGCAATTTAATAGATATAGAAATTGATATTAGCTAATTAGAAATAGATAGATTTTCTTTATCTGTTAATAACAAATATTTGGTAAATATATATCCTTCTATCTATCTTTTAAAAATAATTAAGATCAAAATAAAAGTTTCACTGTATCTAACCTATCTTATCTTTGAATTTGGTCCCTACAAAATAAATAAATGAACAATGAAATCGCTCTCGGTTAAGAGCGTGTCAAGCAATAAAAAATATGCCTCATACCTTCTAATCTGTAAGCACATCCCACTTTTAAAGCAATCAAGTAGAAGTTGTTGACCCTGGACAAACGGGATTCTCTGGATCAAACAAAAAGGCAATCTGAATCATTAAACAAATTCCACCGCTTAAGCGGCGTGGTAACTACTTGCTTGCTTATACATGGATACTTTTGCGATAACAGTTTTAGATCAGTCTTTTTTATTTGGAATTTTAAATAAAAAATTCACATATTACACTGGAAATACATTCAAATATAAAGTTATCCTTTTAAATCTCAATAAGAAAAGTTCTAAATATAGGTGTTAAGTATTGTTTTTTTGTTATTTTTTGCATACACACAAGAACTAAATTTTGTTTCTTCTAATAAGTATAACTAACTTCTAAACTTGTCGAGCCAAACTTTACAATAAATAAACAATAATTATTTGTGTTTATTTATTATATGTAAATTATTTTAAGAAACTTTAGAAATATCTATACAATTCATACATTTTCTAATAACAATTCTGTTTTGTAAACAAAAACGAACAAAAAATATTTAACTTTTTTTTATTTCGTAGTTAAACCCCGATGTAAACGCATTCCAACGTAAGTTCGTGAACGAAGTGCGTCGTTGCGATGAAATGGAACGCAAGCTGCGCTACATCGAGGCTGAGGTGCATAAGGACAAGGTGCACGTACCGCCTGTTAAGGATATGCCGCGCGCACCCAACCCTAGGGAAATTATTGACCTTGAGGTAATATATGATAAAATATACGAATATTAATAAATGTAAATTGAGGCTGTCATCGTGCAAAGGAACAAGCGTGTGACTGTAAATGCGAAGGTTGTGGGTTCGATTCCCATTCGAAGAAATGAATGATTTAATATTTTCATTTCCTTGCCCTGGTAACAAGACATGTGGTGTTAAGCTAATGGTTACTTCTTATATTCCTTGTTTTACTATATATTAAAATTATTTAATTAATAGTATAGTAATAAACTACTTAATACAATGCCTCGATAATTCAGCGGAAAGCGGGGAATAGTGCGTCTTAACACTGGGTTCCCTCTGTCTACCCCGTTATATGCATTTTCTCCTGGGAATTTGAACCCACTACTGTCTCGTGATATATGTAGGTAGTACCTACATACATATACACCAAGCAAATATAAAACCATTAGTAATAAAACGAAAAACTTCGAAATATAGTGTGCAATAACTAAATATATTTTTTCTAATGATATAATTACGTGACTTATCGACAATAATGTTACACATACCAATCTTTTCACATAGTAGTTGTGCAGCCAAGAGAAACTTTTTTTTACATTTTGAAAGTGTTATTCCACATTTAGGAAAGAAAAATACTTTTTAGAAAACAAAATATGTAAACTTCAACTTTTTATATATTTTCTAAAAAATATTTTTCTTTCCTAAGTGAAACTTATTTATTATGATATTAATTTAATAAAGATTTATTCAATGTAACATTGCTCCGTACTTAAACATATTATAAATAAAAATATTATAAAGATTTGTTTAATTGAAAGAATGTAGGTATGCAATTCGTATGTATGTCAAACAATATTGAACTAAAGTCTAGTTGAAACTTATCTTAAAGCGTAAATTTTTATTGTTATATTTTTATTGTGGGGAACGGTGTGTCTACTGGGTTCCTCTGCCTATCCTGCTGTGTGCGGGATACAGCGTGAAGCCGATTTAATTTAATTTTGATTTTATACTTTTATTTAACAGGCCCATTTGGAAAAGACAGAAAATGAAATTTTGGAGCTGTCGCACAATGCTACCAATCTGAAACAAAACTATCTAGAATTGACTGAACTAAGACATGTCTTAGAGAAAACTGAAGCTTTCTTCGTAGCACAAGAAGAAATTGGTATCGATTCGTTGACTAAGTGAGTGATTCTTTTATTGCTTAGTACTAAATTACATTTGTTTTGTCTGTTTTCAATGATTTTTGACGGCTTGCCAAATAAATGAGATACGATATTCCTTCTTTTTAAAAGTTTCGTGGCTGTTGTATACATATTTGTTACATTATTTTAAAACAGTAATATAAGTTCCCTCTGACTACCCTATTATATTATGCTGTAAAAGCGTGAAGTTATACACCACAAAATATAATACGGCGCCGCACCTTGTCTAATTATACATACTTTTTAATAATTTATTTACTGACAAAGGTGCATGCAGAGAGGGAGTCTAGTGTTAAATAATAATCGAATCCACAACCTATCGCCTTTACAGTCACACGCTTGTGCCACTGAGCCACAACTGGCCTCAATTATTTAGTAATATAATCACTTTAAATCATTCAAAGGTCGCTAATATCCGACGAGACTGGCCAGCAAGCAGCAGCGCGCGGCCGTCTCGGGTTCGTGGCGGGCGTGGTGCAGCGCGAGCGCGTGCCCGCCTTCGAGCGTATGTTGTGGCGTATTTCCAGAGGCAATGTGTTTTTGAGACGCGCCGAGCTTGAGAAACCATTGGAAGATCCTAATACGGTAATATTGTTTATTATTTTATTAAAATATTAAAGTTGTACAATTAAACATATTATGTTTTTTTGACGGAACAAGAGCGAGTCATATAAAAAAAAGAAAGAATCCTAAAAAAGAAATTTCATAAGCTAAGAACAGAATAACTGATAATTCTTAATCTGATTATAAGATACTTTTATTAATTAGATCGAAAAAGCAAAAATTAGATTTTTTTATATTTAAATATCTATTTTTTAATTGTCTATCTTTTACTTACTATACTCATTTAAAAATTATTTTGTACGCTAGTTGACTACACAATCTTGTAATATAAACTTGCAAAACAAACTTAGTGAGAACTCACTCACTCACTCACTCATGTTGACAGGGTAACGAAATCTACAAAACCGTGTTCGTCGCGTTCTTCCAAGGTGAACAATTAAAATCCCGTATCAAGAAAGTATGTACTGGGTTCCACGCGTCTTTGTACCCGTGCCCACCGTCCAACACCGAGAGGCAAGACATGGTTAAGGGAGTCAGGACCCGTTTGGAAGATCTTAACATGGTATGATATTAGAAAAAAATTAAATTGAATCCATATATAATAATAGTTACAGGTATAATGTTATAAATTTATAAATTATAATATAATAAAAATTATGTTGTGTAAAATAGAAAATCTACTAGAAATAAGCTCACCCTATACTATTACTAAATTTGTGAAATACGAATCTGAATTGTCCTAAGTATGTGATTAAAGGTAACAGTTGATTAATATTCAGAAATCACACAGTAGCGTATATTTTAAATGACATAATTGTAAATGTATTCTTTATTGGAAAACAGGTCCTAAATCAAACCCGGGACCACAGGCAACGTGTTCTCGTGAGCGTCGCCAAAGAGCTTGGCAGCTGGTCCATCATGGTCCGTAAAATGAAGGCCATCTACCATACATTGAATTTATTCAACATGGACGTTACTAAGAAATGCCTTATCGGTGAATGCTGGGTGCCTACTGCTGATTTGCCTAATGTTCAAAAGGCTCTAGCCGATGGATCGGTATGTATAAGTTTTAATTTTAAGCCAAAATGCTTTTTAACGCGAAACTAAAGATCATTCAAATAAATAAATTATATTTTTTTAGAAAACGTAAAAAAAATAGGTAGCGGATTTTCAGATACGTCGAAATTATTATATTAAATGATGTTTTTATATATTGTTTTATTGAAAAAAAATCAAATATTTTAACAATGTTAACTCATATTAGCTAGTCTTCAAAGGAAAAATTAAAGTCAAATTTGGAGTCATAACTCAAAATGCAAATCAGTACTATAAATGAAGAATTAATTACTTCTAAAAAAATCTAAATATCCTGTTTATCGCAAATAGCACAGTCTCGTTGACAAGTCGATGTGATTCTACGATATTTCTTACTTTTGGTTATTTTCTTCCCGGGTGTACAATATACAAAAGTTCAGAAAGCCCAACTTTAGGGCGGACAAGACTCATCAATCATACTGTAATTTCTAAGTATTAGCAAATAATTTTCCAAACAGTTAAAACATTCAACTTATTTAATAACAGAACGCATGTGGAAGTTCCATCCCGTCATTCCTCAACTGTATCGAAACGGACGAAGTGCCGCCTACATTCAACCGCACGAACCGCTTCACTCGCGGATTCCAGAACCTTATTGATTCTTACGGTGTCGCTTCTTACAGGGAATGTAATCCAGGTAAAGTAAAACATGTATTATATGATGCCCAAAAAGTTGAGCATTTTCCGTGGTCAAATAGAAATAACAAAATTACATAGAGAGTATAAACGTTGTTTAATTTAACGTATACCTTTCCTGGGCAAATAGACAATTCAACGCAAAAATATATTTTAAATTTAAGCTAGTTGTTTATGTGATTTGCGTGGTTTACCAAACTAACTGTTCCGCTATATAATGTTTAGGATTTGCAATGAATAGATATGCAAGAATACAGCAAACTTCATACCTATTTCAATACTATCTGTGTTTGGCAAAATTCTTGAATCTTTAGTATATCAGAATCTTTTTCATTACTTTAAGCAAATGTTCAATGTTCACCAGCATGGTTTTATCAATGGTAGGTCTACATGT
>DWQW01002722.1:0-25477 GCA_018249695.1 Heliconius erato demophoon
ATTTTACATTGGCGGGAGGTTAACGGATATATAGATGTTTTGTAATTAATAGCATTGTACAACGCGGAACTTAAATAATAATATTGTCGATTTGAAGATGCTATGCGACGCACTTCTATTTGACATACTTTGTCAAATCTACGCTTATTGCACATGTATTGATCGTCAAAGGAGACAGTTTTATGCTTACGGAGTACAGCTGAGAGAACAAATAGTTGCCGAACTAATCTTCTCACGTCATTTCCAGAGCGTACCGACAGAAGAAGAGCGCAGGGGTCGTCTCCGTTCCCCGGCACCCTCACCAGCCCCTTCACCAGCTGGAAGTCCTATACCAGCGCCTTCTAGGTTTTCGGTAAGTGAGGGTTCCGTACAAAAATTGGAGGTCTCAAGTTTTTTCTAAAATTCAAGCTTAGCGTAACCAGAGTCCTTTCATCTGATACCTTACTTGTACCTAACGGCTTTAATACCAAATTTTGCCCCCCTTTTAAGGCTATTATTTTTTGGTTTTAATCACAAAGTTCTGTAGAACTGGTGCTGCTTATAGATGCTAGCTGACAAATTTCATATTTTTAGGTCAACCGTTACCCTATTAATTTTCATTCCCTTAATAATGTCGAAACACGTTTTTTTTGCGATATGATAAACGGCCATGTCTTTTTTTAAGCAAATATTAAATTTCAATATATGGTTTGCATTTCAACTCGTTATCTCCTCGTTATCTGACAGATGGACAACAAAGTATCTTTCCTTAAAAGGAACCCTAAAATAAGAAAAGGATTCAAGAACATACGAAATGTACAAGCGGCGATAAGGTATCGCTAAAACAGTGTGATATGTATTCAAATGTTCTCCTAATGTGAAACATTGGTCTCGATTATTTTGCTAAAATAGTTGTGAAGCTACTAGTGCATTTTTAATGTGTATTCATGAATTAGAAGTCTTGATGGACGATAAAGACTTACAAACCATACAGAATTAATTTTTCAAATCAAATGTGGAATTCCTGCATTCCTGCTTATAATATTTGTATATATATAACTTAAATGACTTTTCAAAAATGAAACAAACTCTTAAACTATTTTTCTCTAATTTTAGGTTATACCAGTAACTCCAGATCGAGTGTCTGAGAGTTCAAACAGCTCTCGGACATACTGTCCGACACCATCTAGATTTAAAGTTGTACAGGTGTGTATGTATGGAACTGTTATTTACATAAAACGTTTCTATTCACGTTTTTTCTCGCGTAGGCACTGGGAACCTAATATTAACACCTTCCCTTCGTCTTTCACCGCTGAACATTCGAGACATTGCGAGTGGAGTTATCACTCACTGCAGTTTGTTTTATTACCAGAGCTAAGACAAAAAATATTCCTCTGAGTTGGGTTCGAATCCAAAATCGTCGTGTTTTCAATTAGATTCTTTTAGAGTGTTAATGTTTATTACTGGAGATTTTTAATTCGATTTCATTATTTCTCTTAACTTAACTTTATTCCTCTTAACTTAACTTAACTATCATAAAAAATCTGCTCAGTAAAAGTTATCCGTGTTTACAAATAAAAAATATACCTGTCAAATAGTGAACCTACTGTACATTGTTAAATATATTTTATTTTCCTTTGAAAATAAAATATATTTAAAAATGTACAGTACGTAACAGTTACTTAAATATCAATCTTATTTGTACAGGTAGCAGAACCACCTAAAACTCAAGTGACTCAAGCACCAAGGAAAACATCCTCTAGATTTTCAGTCACTAGAAACTACGATACCATATATAATCCCACTTTACCCCCTACTTCCCCATCGCCCTCCCCTTCGCCCTCCCCAGACATTAGTGACACAAAAAGTGAGACAACTCTCTCAGATGATAAAGAAAAAACGGCTTTTGATTATAAAAATGTCAAAAGTACTGAAAAAATCGAAGAAAATGTCAAGAGTTTTGACAAAAAAAATGTGAAATGTGATGAAGTCTTAGTAGATGAGGTGTTTGAAACTAAAAGTGACGATAAATTGAAAGAAAAAACAGATTTACATGTTGGTGAGGATAAAATGAGGTTACAAGAGAAATATAAAAATAAAAGTGTTGTAGATAAAGTTGATGATAAGAAAGTAGGTAAAAATGACGTTAAGACTGCTCAATCTAAGCCCGAATATGTCGTCAGTGAGACTGTGGTCATTCCGAGATCACATATACGTAATGTTGTGACGCAAACTGAGGAAATCATGACTGATTTCGTCATTCAAATTGAAGTTCCCGATGAAGTACATGAAGTTCGTAAAGTGCATGAAGTTCGTGAAGTACACGAAATTATAGATGTTGAGGCTTACAAAACTGACGACAAACTAAAGGAAACACAATCTGTGATAATAGGACCTGAACGATCACATTCGGGTCCAAAAGTTTCTGAATTTAGTGAAATTCATGTAGAAGTTGATGAAATTTCATGTGAAAGTGTGATTAGTGGTGTGACACGCGCGAACGATTCGTTAAACAACGAAATCATTGAAAGTGACTTAGTTAAGACTAGTGATGTAACAGACAATCGTGAAAATAGTGATAGGGCATTCGGTGATACAATCAATTTGTCTCATAATGAGACCATAGACTATGCAAATATAGATACTAAAATAGTTAAAACGTTAGATATTAGCGACACAGATAAAAAAACAACAGACAACAGTGCAACCAAAGTACATTGCGACCAAAATGTAAATATGTTAGAAGATAAGCGAGAAACAGATAAGAAACGTTTAGACCAAGAGGATTTTGGTAATTTACGTAATCTGTCGTCGAGAAGTGTAGATATAGATAACATTGTACCTGCGAGAGATAGTGTAGTATTAAAGAAAAACAAAAGCGAGTCGAGCCTCGATAGTCCAGATCTAGAGGTTTCTAGACTAATGCGCAAACCAATCAGTGCCTTCTGCGATAGTAGCTCGTCTCTGGAAATTTCTGGAAGTTCGGTGGAAAGTCTGAATGAGGGTAGATCGAAAATGACCACGCTTGAAGACACTAGGTCGATTTCTAAGGAGAGCAGCGTCGAGTCCACGAGTGATGTGACACCAGTGAATCTTAATATATCGATTAGTTCAAATGAAAGTGTTTCGCCATTAATATTTGGGAATTTGAAGAAAATACACGGTTCGTTGTCTAGCTTGGAGGCCAGTGTCAGTTCTGTGGACTCAGCGAAGCAAGAAAAGATTATGGTGACGTCAGCAGATTCAGGAATTGAATATTCATTGCAAAATCCCTCGGAAATTAGAGAGGATGGTTCGTCTAACGAGGGCACGTTGACTTGTAGCTCGAGTTTACGAGAAACGGTCAAAAAGGACCAAGATACATTAACTTCTCCGAAACGAACTTCCAGTTTGTTGGATGTACCAGCGCTAAAGTCCAAAGGATTGGAAAGGATGAGGAAGATATCCTGGGTGGCACCTTCTGCTAGCTTCCATTTGCCCAAACAAGAGGAGAAAATAGAGTATAAGTTGCCGAGCAATTTGGAGAAATTGTTGAGCTTGTTTCAACATCCAAGCAGCCTTTTCTCAAGATCTAGTGATGATGAGAAAAAATCCACTTCAAGTACACCTCCAAGGAAAGATTCTTCTTTAACCAGTTCTTTTTGGTCTTGGGGCAGTGTTACGGAGAAAACTGATAAAGAAGACACAGATAGTTTGTCCGAAGCGACTGATTCTACACTCTCAGAAAGAGTTCAAGTTTCGTTTGTGGATGAATCGTTTTCACGAAAGCTCGATAGCAAGACGCCCTCTACTGACACGGACACCCTCAGCGAGTTCCAGTTCCCAACAAATTCAGCAGACAATGCTAAAGTTACCGAAAAAACCACCGATGATTTAGTACAAAAATGTTTAGATTTAAGCGATAAAATAGACACGCCGGAGTGTGATAATATAGATCTCATATTGCCCAACGAATTAAAAGTATACGATGATGTATCCGGTGATCAGTCAGTCAGTGAAAGAAAATCTGAAGATTGTAGCGAGGCTACGATAGTTAATTTAAACGAGAAACCGCCGGAAGTTAGGCCGAGGTCTTTTGCGTCGGTACTTAAATCTAATTCTGAAAACTCGTTGGAGAAACAAACGAGCCCTGAGACCGCGCAGCCGGTCGACAAACTTCCGACGAAAGTTATTAGAGGAATCAAAGAGAACATAAGTCCAGAAAATACACTCACATCCAGCATAGCGACGACCGCTCTGGCAATGGACGTTACGGAACGTCAAATCAAAAATAAAGCCATTACGGAAAAATCTGACGAAAAGCCCCAATCCGACAAAGCTCCGATCGCAAATATCGACGAAACCTGCGATATGGCAGCAGATTTGATACAATTCGCCTATATCGATGATAAGGTTGAGGAGAAAGATGAGATGGATACCCAAAAAGAATTGGAGAGCGTAGATTTAGGGAAAGATGCCTTATCTTATTTGATATTCGAGAACCAAGATTTTGAATCGACAAGCACAGAGAAGCAAGAGTCTCTCGCACAAGAATTACGGGATGCCGAAATTAAAGAAATGTTAGACCTTTCTCCGGAACTCATAATAGACGAAGCGGTGGAAATTCCTGAAATTTTTACAGTTGAGATTAAAGGTCGAAAAAGCTCACCGATTATACCGGAAAGAGCAAAAATTAAAAAGTCCAATTCCTTAGAAGATTTGAGCAAACGACCAGTTTTAGAAGAGAAAGAGAGTCCGAAATTGAAAACTATTGCTTTTAAGGTGCCAGAGAGTACTACACCTAGAGATATTCCGGAAAGAAGGTCAAAATTACGGACTAGAAGTGGATCTAGTCCAAAATCTTTACCAGAAAGTCTAAACAAACCTTGTCCATTAACAAAAATGGACTCAATTCTAAGCAAGAAGAAGAAAAAAGTATCTTCTTTAGGCAAAATGGCGAGAGATTCGCTTTTAGCGTTGAACATGAGCGAGGAAGAAATAGCGGAATTCCGACGTTCATACAAACTGACTTCTGTTGAAAGTCTCCGCTCCCTGGAATCAGTTTCGGAAGACGCCAACTCACAAAGCGGAACTTCCGTGGACTCGAGATGTAAGGCTTGTCTTCGGACTTCTCAAGAGAGTCTCATGTCTCTGGACTCTATAAATGAGGACTGTAGATGTATAGACGAATGCGAAAAACGCCAAAATAGATAGAGAAAACGCGGAATATACTCCGCAATTTTTACAAAAAAGTGCGAAACATTTTATCTGCTGTTCTCTATAAAGTACGGAATATTCTTCGCTATTCCCAATTAGGAAAACGCGAAATATTCTTTGCGATTGTTAGAGAAAGCGTGAATTTTTCCGTAATTCTCTGCAATTCTCCGCGACCACGTCGCAACTATACACGGGTATTATCTATCGCCTAGTTTGATTACCGTGTTTATGTAAATGGTGTACATATATTTTATAAATGTTCAAAAAGTTTTATATGGAGTTAGGGATCGGATTAAAAACTTGTGTGACGATTTTCAATCGAAATTGTTATTTGACTTAAAAAAAAAACAATGGATTTTCAATCGATTTTTCTAGTACTTACTTTAAATTTCGACGAAAATGGTCCGCAAGTTTGCTTTGCGAATTAAAAAATAAAAATAAATAAATAATAGTGTTGTCGCCATATTTTATTCGCGGCTTGCAATTATGTAACCGAATCGATATATCAAATTGATGTATCGATGTTTTTCTCTTAACATATTATATTATATAAAAAGAAACGAGTAGCGAGTTAGTATTTCAAACAGAATTCTCAGTGACAGAAAATAATTTAATAGTGAATTAAAATATGTACTTACTGAATTGTTTTGTTTTTTTTTTATCTTCCTGTAACTGTCATAAAAAAATAAGAACACTACTGAGTATACTAGAAAAGAAATAATAATCTTCAAACTCCTGGACGTATTTTTTGATTTAAGACTAACAACACTCGTTCCGCACGGTTCCTTCGTTTGGGAGGTATGCCCGTGGGCGTATTTACATTTAGAGATATTTACCAGGGGCGCCTTGACTCAAGTGTTTGACTGACATTTTTATGTAGTGTTGTTTTCAAAATTTCAGGCTTAATTTTTGTTGGCTAATTCTAGGGTGGGCATCAGAATATTTTGGCTTGGACGCGGTCTACCCGACTTCTCCCTCTTACCTCTATAATGATGCCATCCATATACAGACCTACAGATACATATATACATATACACATCAAACTTGAAGCACTCCTTTGTTTTAGTTACGGGTTAAAAAAATGACACTACCGTGAAACCTGACCACCAAATGATTTTTTAAAATTACTTTTGTTTCCCCAGTTTTATAACAAGGTGTGGCGTTGGGTTACACCGTATAACACGTTTGTAGAGACAAATATGTTATTATGTAATAATCAGCTTCACGCTGTGTCCCGCATCTAGCAGGGTAGTCAGAGGGAACCTAGTGTTAAGACACTCCGTTCGCCACTTTTCGCCGAATTTTTCAGGCATTGCGTGTTGAGTGGCGGAAGTGAACGGTGAGCGCGCTATTTTGCTTTAATTCATACCCAAGCGAAGAAATGATAATATAAATAAATAATTATTTATTCCCACGAGTAGGGATTGAACCCACAAGCGTCGCGTTACATTTACATGCTTCTGCCCCTGCCACCATGACGCCCTCAATAATATAAATCACCTATTTTAAAGAAAATATTATATTTATATGCTTACTTAACAAAATTTAAGATGACGAATAAAAATAAAAAACAATTAATATATAATATAATAAGCACATTCTTGATAATGACGGTTTAAATTGGAAATGGTTTAAACAATTTAATTAAAAGAGCAGTTAAATATCGATTTGAGGAAATTAATACGTTTCTATGATTACAGCAATTTTATTAATATGTGAGTATTTGTTGATATTTAATGAATTTCTTTTAATTTTGAGTCGTGGGCGCAGTGGTATAACGTATGACTGTGAAAAATGTATGTGGGTTCAATTCCCATTTGGGAAAAATATTATATTCATTTATTTATATAATGAGTTCTGCCCCTCAACACGCAATGTCTTGAAAATTGTGTAGATATCGGATAAGGAATTGCTTTAAAACTGTTCGCCCACAGCCTTTCATGCTTTATGGAAAAATATGTGAAGTTATTGGTTTTATTTTTTCATTTATATCTAGAAACAGAGATAAAGACTCTCTTAATAATTAACCATTCAAAGGGGAAATAGCAGTCGTGGGGTGAATATTTAATCAAGTTTTGAAGAAATTGAACATATGTGAACATTTTTGTTTGGTTTAGATAAAGAACGTACCTAATGTTTTTTTTAAGTTGATGTTGTATCTCGCACATAGCAGGATAGACAGAGAGAACTTGAGAACTAGAAGAAGTGTTATGATACTTCGATCCCATTAAGACACTTCGTTCCCATTAAGACACTTCTGTTTCCCACATTCGGCCGAATTCTTGAGGTATTGCGTGTTGAGGAGTGGAATTCAACGCCGTGTTTTGCTTCGTTACCAGAGCGAGGAAATGGAAATAAAAACGTACATGATTTGTTATTATATTAAAATGGTGAACAGAGTGAATGAACTCTACCTATCTTTACTTCAGAAAATATCTCTAGATACGCCTATCAAAGTTAGGCGTAGGAAACACAATGTCTTAGTATTAGGTTCCCTCTAGGTGCTATATGCGGGATACAGCGTGAAGCTAAAAAAACTAATAATTTCTACAGGTGTATTACCCACCATCCTCTCAATAGATTACAAAGAAAAGGAGAATTCTAAAAATCTCCCGCAAAGATTATTACACTTAATGAAGAACTACAACGATCGTGCCAAACAAAAAATCGATGAAGTCACCTATATAAGGTCAAAATATGACGTCTCTCCGCATTTCGAAGCTGGATACGTAGTTTCGGAGATATTGGAAAGGTAAACGTATTGACAAAAACGGTGCGTTCGATTACCTCTCTGGGTACAAACGTTACTCTTAACCTTACGTTATACCTAAGATATTTTTTTATACGTAGGTGTTTAAAAATGTATGAGATATACTACTTACTGTTCAGGCTATACGATTATTTGAGAAACTTTAATTTCGGATAGATAAACTCACACTCAATATGTCGATAATTGGGGAAGAACAGGGTAATGAAGAAATAGTGTAGTTTTATTATTTAGAAAGTATGTTTGATGTCCAGTGGCAGGAATTTGAATGTGACACTTACAAGAAAAAAAAATATTGTTGTTATATCAAGAACGTGGTACGATTTGAAAAATTCTTTTTATTGTGTATAGTCAGTCCGTTGATATGGCCAGACCATTGGCTAGATGAAATCAAGTTAAAACCAATAGTGGCTGCGAATCGAATCCAAAATTGTCAGGTTTAGTCAATTAAATCTTAAAACATAAACAAATCCTACAAATTTACTATTTACAGGTATAAAAAATTGGTAGTAATCATACAGCATCACTACGACTACCCAATAGACCTTCTATTCGATATCATCAAATCTACTGAACTGATCCAAAAATTATTCCTCGAAATCTATCACTTAGTTAACATGTTTCACGAGATAGCAAGGAAGTATAGTCACATGCCTGAATTCCATATAAAATCGGAACAGTCCACTCAAGACTTGGAAAATGCCTTAAAGAGGATTCTGGAAAATCAGAGGAACATGGAGAGAGAGAAGAAGAAGAAGATGAAAGAGTGGAAGAAGCAATGGCAGCTTTACATGAAGGGTTTGACCCTAATGAGACCCTCCCCGAAACCGAAACCAAAGAACAGGTGGTGGCCCATTGATTATGGATGGGAGATTGATTATTATTGGTAAATGTTTATAAATGATTGGAAACAAATTATTTATTATTTGACATTTAATGTTGATTATAAATCATTTGCGCTGAAACGTTCGATTTCTTTACTTTACGAAAAGATGATTTTGGGTGATGAGCCAATCTGTTCAGGAACGTTGAAATAATTTTGTTAAGCTTTAGTGCTTCACGCTGTATCCAACATATAGCAGGTAGGCAGAGACTAGGCACTCGCCACTTCCCGCTTTTCGTGCTAAATGAAGGAACTCAATACCCACTTTGTTAGGTTTGCGGGAAAATGAAAATGATTATTCTCGAGTTAAGAGAAGTCTGATGAAATTAAAATACTACTTTTATTGGAATTTGATAGTTTTTGACTAATTAATATAGTGGCCCACATTTGGATGTGGGCTCAAATCGTTTGTTAAAAAAAAACCACTTTTTTACATTGTGTATAAATTTTAAACACAATAGCTAACTAAGTACTTTATAATGCGAAAATACGCAAATCTACGTTTAGCGTAGTGAAGTGACTAAACACTTCTTCTAAACTAAACTTTCTTCAAATCTTTCTGTCTAACCTGCTCAGTGGGCGATGTTTAAAAAAGGGAGAGATCGTCGTGTCGCCGCGTTACTACGTCTAACTGTATAAACGCCACGAACGTAAGTTCGATTCCGGCACGGTGAAATGAGTTATTTTCATTTCTTTACTTCAGTAACAAGGATAAGCGCGGCGTTGATTCCACTCAAAATGCAGTATCTCGAAAATTCAGGGATGCGTGTGGAACTAAGTGTCGTAACACTAGCTTCCGTCTGCCTACCCTGCAATGTGCGGGATGCAGCGTGAAACTGAAAAAAAAGAGTATAGAATTTACCTTTTTAATACTAGCCGAAAGAAGGCATAGTCTTGAGTTTATACGCTGGTATAGTTTCTAACAAGTGTATCATTCTGTCTATATCTATTTCTAAACCATGTATAATTTCCATCCTAAAAAAAATCATAAAATATATAAAATATATTTTTTTAAATATTTAACATTAAAATTTAATAAAAAAGATCTGAACGCGGACGACATGTATCTATGTATATATAAAGGACATCGTGGCGCAGTGCGAGCACGTCTTACTGTAATCACAATGGTTTTGTTATGCGGCCTTTTCACTTAGTCTTTTTCAAAAAAAAACCTACTCTTATTCTACTATTTTTTATTAACGAAACACAAAACTTTTTAATTACAATGGATAATTGTGGTTTCCCAAGTAAGATGTATTCGCGATCGCGTTGTAACAATGATGGTTGTAACAGTTCGAAGCCCGTTTGGAGAGTAAATATTTTAATTAAAGTAGTTAAGGTCTGCTACTCAATACGCAATGCCTCTAATTCGGAGTGTCTTAACACTAGGTTCCCCCTGTCTATTCTGCGATATGCGAAAAAAAGTGTGAAACTGCCATTTTAACTGACTTCTATAAAAAGAGGAGGTTGTAGTAGGTAAGAAGTCGGTTTTTTTGTTAAAAAATATAATTGTTATTAAGTTATTTTATACCAAGCTTTCTTTTCATAGATTACGAGATTCGAGACCCATTAAATTACATTTTTATAAATAAGAATAAACGATTTTATCTAAAGACACTCCGAGGCTTAAGCTGGGCTTTACGTTTGTGTGAGTGTTCATTATAGTATACATATATAGTGTAGGTGTCATTATGTTGTTGGCCAAAACCGTTTTATATTACTTTTTGGCAACCGGCCTCTTTTTTTGGTGTTCGCTTTATTAAAACTGAAAGATAAAGTTGGCACTGTCACTGTACATGAATATAAAAAAGTAAGTGACTGAGCAGTTAAAAGAAAGAAAACAAAAATCGTGGGAGCCACGCTGTTTTTGATGATATAACGGAAAGATTCATTATTGATTCAAACTACACAACAGACGAGAGAGAAGATGATGAGGATGCAATAACCGGCGCAGAAGAATTAAAATATATTATTTACAACTTTGAAGTTTTTCCTTAATGTCTAATTATGAAAATTTTTTTCTGGCTCTACTTTTTGGATCTCTACACAAATACAAAGCTCAGCTTAAACCTCGCAGACTGTTTATACCTTAACTACCTTTTCCTTAAGACTCACCTCACAAAGTAGTGTATAGGCAACCTGGGCTCCGCTGAAGGCACTTCAATTTTAGACGCGCCGCTATATTTATTTTTCGTCTGTCGATATATTTCTAACATCGATCTGTATTTTTCTTTTATTTGTCCTGAAATAAACTAACACAATTTCGGAACCAACATTTGAATTTAAACGGTTCGTTGGTTGTGGGTTCGATCCCATCTGGTTAAAAAGAGCGTCAGTGAGTTTCGTCTACTCAACGCACAATGTTCCCAATATTGGGTGGTGTTTGAGGAACGGATTGTTTTAACACTATGTTCTTTCTGGTGGTATATGGCCCGGTTTCCATTACGAAAGAGAAATGAGCGGGTGAGGCTTAAGCGGTGCGGTCTCATTTTTAATAAAATAGGCTTATACCACACTACATAGAGACTATATTTTGATATCCTGCTAAATTAGAATGAGAGAGAAATAAGTGGAGTGAGGTGAATCAAACATGATAAATGAATAAATGGTAGATTTTTGATCTGATGGTGCGCGGCCGCATTGTGTTGCAATTTTGACTGACACGATAGTAATTGTATATATTATATATTGTTTACAGACATAATCGTACAGAAAAAAGAAGCTAGTTACTTCTTTTTTTTATCTTAAGAATAGAAAAAAGCGCGAAACTCTTGATTCAAGAGTAATTAGTAGTGAGTGGACATGAATTACTTAGTTAATTAAAATTGACTTATTTGGTTAGTTCATTACTTAATTAAATAACTTTCAACACGACTTAACAAAAGAAAGCGTATAACAATATACCCATAATCATGCCGATTTCGAATCCAATCATTTTCGACAGCAGATTTCTGATGTCATCTATTTGGTGTATCTTATAGTTGACCTCGACGACGAGCTCGTGCGCGAGGTGCCTTATCCTATCTTTATCGCCTTTCAACATCCTGTCGAAGATTCTTGAGTATGCTTTTTGTGTCAATATTGAGGGTAATATGGCTACGAAGTTTAGAAGACGATAAAGTTATAACTTCACGTTGTATGCCATATAATGGCTGGGCAAAGAGAATCTGATGTTAAAACATCCCGTTGCTGACGCCTCTCTAAATTTTTGAGACATTGCGCAAGTGGGGAAAGTTAACGCCGCGATATCACCAGAGCGGAGAATAAAACGAACCCACAACCATCGCGTCGTTCACCACTCAACACACAATATCTCGAAAGCTGAGCGTCGTGCAAGAAATGGAATATGCTAACATTAGGTTCAGTCTCCCTGCTCTGCTATATGCGAGATGCAATTTGAAGAAAGGAAAGGAAAAAATAACCTGATTTATCTGGTCTTGACTTTCCTAGGGCCTTATCTATTGTAGTATTAGTTTTGGCAATTAGTAGCGGAACTGAACGCCGCGCTTTGCCTCATTACCAGAATGAGGAAATGAAAAATTAAATATTAAATTTCCGCAAGTGGAAATCGCACCCACAAGCTGTCGCACGCTTGTGCCTCTCTTTCTCTCGACTGGCCTCGCTTAATAACTTTACTGACTTTTATACATATACATACCGAAACATATAAATATTACTGTGAGCAACATTTGTAGTTTCTTTCAACTGTAGTTATAATACAAATCTTTGCTATTTAAAGACTATTATTAGTAAAAGCAATTATATGTTTATTGTTTTTGATTAAGCGTTAAACCAATTGGGAAGTAATGCTGGTTGGTATACAATATCTATATCCATAAAAGGACATGTACCTGACTGAGTGAGGTAAGACGCACGTACAGCAGTAACTACTGTACGTAGAAACGTGAAATTTGGACAGATGTTTATTTTCTTAATCTGGACATCCACTAAGAAGGGATTTTGAAAAATTTTAACCCTAAAGGGATGAAATAGGGGTTGAAAGTTTGTGTGGAAAAAAATTAAATCTGCACCGATTTTTATAAAATTTGAAGTTCAAACTCTTAAAAACATTTCATTGAACACGTGTTTCATGGTTTTTTATAATTACTCCTACCCTACGGGTTCAAATAAGGGGTCGAAAGTTCATATGGAAAAATCTTTAAATCGCCACCGATTTTTATAAAAATTTAAATTCAGACTGTTAAATATTTTATAGAACACGTGTTTCGTGGTTTTTTTAGAATTTACTCCTAAGGATGCAAATAAGCAGGCGAAGCTGCGCGCGCCCACTAGTATAAGATAAGAATTTAAACGTATCGCGGTATTCAAATCCGCGCCTCTTGTTGACTGTCCAAGCGCTTTAACCACAAAGGCTTTTCCAATTTGTTTACATTGTTACTTTGTTAGTTGTATATTCTAAAGAAGAAATTTTCTTTCTTTAACAAACAATAATATTTCTCTAACTTCACGCTGTAGCCCGCAAATAGGAACTGTTGTTATATTATTCTTTCACTTTCGTCCCTCACTTTCCGCCGAATTCTAAAGACTCTTAATTCTTCTCAATAACATTTTATAAATGTTAATTACAAGTACTTAGTACATGTTAGCTAACATATGATAACTGTCAGTTCGACTCCTCGAAATCATTTACATCTTTTTTGATATTTACAGCTTTTTTTTCAGCAGATTGATATCCATTTATAACATATAAACATTGACTTTAAATGTTTTTTCCTATAAATTTTGCCGTCTTCCATACACAATGTGAAAGATATATATTTTTATATATATACTCTGTTACCTGCATGTAGCATGATAAGCAGATGGGACTTCATAGGGCACTCCGTCCCTCAAGTATAGCCTAATTTTCAAGAGGCGGAACTTAACGCCGCGCGTTTTCCCGTTACCAAATAAAGGACAAAATAAATATCTGGAGTTTGCATTCAAAAGCTGTGCCGCTTCGCTACGAAAGCCACTATTTAATTATTGAAATTGTTAATTAAATTTTAAATTATCATATTCATAATACTACTTTTTCTTTAATGGCGTAGATAAATTGTTATGGTTCTTAGTCATCCCTTTCTTTAATTTCTAGTGTTACAATTTTTTATCTTAAGTTGAACAGCTGTCACTAAGTTCTGCATCGGATTGACCTAGTTCCTGCTCAGGCCTAATTAATAAACTTATAAAATTTCCGAAAATAATCCATATCCATTCAGTAGTTTCGAGATGTGCGTGTACAGGCAGACAAACCTAAAAAAATAAAGAATCATATTATCTAATATTAAACAAAATAATATTACTGTTCTATTTTACTAAACACAAAACAGATAACTTATGATATGACAGAATCTCACAAAAATAAACTGATCTGTAAAGGTTATCTAAGATTTTTTTATTATTTCAGTGATATGAAGTGATCGATTTCTACTTTGTCCATCACTAATCTCAATTACAATCTTTTCTTGTTAATAACTTTAATCATATCAACAAGATGCGCTATCTCGATAGCTTTATTAGCAATTTGTTCATAACCATTTATATGTTCCACTGGTCTCCAGGAATGGTAGAATCTCTTCACTGTCGTACTTATATCTGACATTATATTCTGTTTATCTGTTATATCTCCAAATATATAACCGATTTCAAACGACGAGTAGTTCGTGTAATAAGATTTTATAAGTTCAGCTCTCTTAACTTTTAAATCGCTGTCTCTAACAGTCTCATACATTAAACGGAACAATTTCATTTTCATGCTATTGTCCTCATCTAGCTTTTTGTCCTCATGTGGCTTCTTTGTGTCCTCGTTTGGCTTCACTGTATCTTCAGGTCCGGCGTCTGATCGTAGTAGAGATATGCCAACTCGTCTTTCCGGAGCGTATTTCAATAATTTCATTTTTGTACTCCATGATAGTTCATTGATGATTTGGTCTGAAGCTTTTGTGGAGTATCCGTTTGTGATACCTGAAATAATATAAGTTTCATGTTAATAAAATTTTAGTAAATTACATTTATGTAACACGTATGTCGGACTGAGCATTATTTAAGATAAACAGAGATACTGTACCATAGTGCCTAAATATAACAGAAACACATGTTTATTTTCAAAATAATATTTTTTAAATAGATTATTGCAGGAGATTGCAGAGCATTTCTTCGGTCTGGTTACTTGTTTTTTTAGAGCACGCTAGATAAATACTATAGTTCCTATCAATAGTATATTACAGTACAGAGAAATTGAGTGGCGCAATTTATCGTCAAGCTTCGTTTTTGTAGGTTCAGGAAATTTAAATTATATATTTACCGTTACCGTACCGTTTTACCGTGTGGGAGGTCAGACTGTTCCTCTGAGCCACGATCACATTTAGAAGGTATTTTAACCGATAATTGCATATTTTCGCTTCGACTTAGCAAAGAAAAGACAATATTTGTTTAATGTTATAAGTATTTAGTTTATTAAGTAATATTTTTTTTAATTAAAAACAATTACATTTTTCTTTCATCAAGAATAATGAGTATACCCAGTTCTAACATGTGTAGTTTCAAAATTACTGACGCTACCAATAATAATCAATTTCCCATCCATAATCTAGAGGCCACCACTTAGTTGTTCTTTTCCTCGTGGAAAGCATATGATTACTAATGTATCTATCAATTTTAAAAGTCTTCGTCCTCTTCGATTTCTTCTTTGTTTTAGGTTCAAAATAGTCAGACGGTATCCCTGGTCCAAATGACGGTGTTTCAGTCTTGGCTTCCTCTTTAAATTCAGAATTCAGATCACCCTCAACATCATATTTCCTTTCAATCTCATGCATCATGTTAGAAATATGATTTATTTCCCAAAAATGATGCTCGATTTCCTCCAAATACAAGACCATCTCCAGTAGATATAACTGCGGTCTCATGATCACGCTGATATTATATTTATCAATCATTCGCCTGTATTTTTCCTGTATGTTGTATGTAAGGTAGCCAATTTCGAATGGAGCGCAATCGGAGTTCTTCTTCTGTATGGTCATTAAAAGACCTGTTCTTCTATCCGTGTCTTTAATGATATCGGATGTTAGGTTTAAAATTTTTCTAGCCGATTCTATGTCTTTTTCTTTTATCTTGTGTTGGGCGCTGGTATATTTTACTGAAATTGAAATTTTAACCTGCACATAGCATGGTAGGTAGAGGGAACCTGCGAACCAAGTGTTCAGACACCTTGTTCCCATTAGAACACTTCCGTTCCCTACTTTCCACCAAATTATGGAATTCGTACTTTGTTATTACCGTGGAAGAAATGAAAATATTATATATTTCATTCCCCCGAGCAAAAATGAAATCAACATGCATGTGCCCATGCGCCAAGACTGGTCTCAAAGATGTTTATAATAATTTTAACGGGAAATATTAGTGCGATTATTTAAATTAAACTTTGGAAAAAAAGCTATAGTATTCCACAAAGTTTTTAATATAAAAATGAATGAGAAACATTCAGTCGGAAAGCTTCTGAGCCATGTCATGGTCGCTGGTTGCGTAAGCTGGGCCTACCCATAATCTAACCCGGCTGGCGGAGCACAGGCATGTTCAGCTCATCCTCACCTCCTCCTTCACATATTATATGTGATAGAGATTTCCTAATACCCGCACCCCGCTCAATACAAAATGTCTCGAGTCCGGGAGGTGTCCGGAAAATAGTGTCTTAAGTCTTAAACTTAGGTTCTCTGTGTCTAATTAGCTATGCGGAACAAAATATAAAGCTGACGAAGATCTAGACTATACATACATGTATAATAGAGATCAAGAAGTTGTTTGTTCGAACACTTTAATCTTAGGAACTACTAGTTCGATTTGAAAAATTATTTTTGTGTTAGATTGGGCAATTATCGTGGAAGGCTATGTATAGGCTATATTAGATGACGTTAATCGTTTCGATATACCCCACTGCACCAGCAGTCCAAGTTGCCTTCCGCTACTAAAATATGTCATGCCACCTGACATACATACAACGAGCATTTATTACTTTTTGACCACGGGGTTCACATGTCAAAGATAGTTTGTCGTATAAATTAAGTAGAACTTTCCTCCACTTTCGTCTTATATTTTAAAAACAACCACCACTTACTTGTTAATAAAATAAAAATAATTATTTTCGCGTTAATCTTTTCCATTTTAAAAGACTTTTTTTATATTCAAATATAACCATAACTGATATTGTTTTAATTATTATTTTTGATTACACAAGTGTTTATTAGTTTTATAGCTAATTAAATTGAAGATTTGTTCAGTTTATTTATTTTTCCATTTAAAAAATATTTCTATACAGTATACATACAGTCAGTGGTTTTTAAAAAATATAATGTATCGAAATTTGAACGTAGCGGAACTCGACACCGCGATATGCGACCAAAAAAGTTGTAAATAATTCAATAATTATTATGGTGCGCGGTTGTTAGACCGGTTGTGACGCATGGGCACAAGCGTGGGACTGTCAACGCTACAAGTTGTGGGTTCTATTCCCACTAGAGCCAATTAAATCTTTAATATTTTCATTTCCTCGCTCTGGTAACGAGACAAAGCGGCTTAGATTTCCGCTACTCAACACGTAATGCTTTCAGAATTCGGTGGAAAGTGAGGAACAGAAATGACTTAATGTAGCCTTAACATTAGGTTCCCAGTTTCCCTCTGCGTGCCCTGCTATGTGCCAAATATAGCGTGTTGTTAGAGTGCGCATTGCGCGTGTAAGAGTGTCGCTGTCGCATAATAAGAACGTATGGCTTAGTAGTCAGAGCGCACCGCGGGTTCAAATCACGCTACGTTCAAATATTTATATGTGCCAAAATATTTTTTTAGTGTGTACTTAAAATAAAAATCAGCAAATTGTTTACTTATTCAAAATTATATACATATAGTAAAATTTCGCATTAGGAAATAGTTGGATTTGAACTGACGTCCACAGTTTACTGACTCTAGTCACATTGACATTAGTCGTCAAAGCTATACAGTAACTGTACCTTAGCATAGCAAAACTAACGAATTTCTTTTTTTTTATATTAATAATAAAAACCGTATGTTTATTTTATTCTTCCCGTCTTGTTACCAAACCGCGGCTTTGAATTCTGCCACTCAACTCGCAGTGTTCCGAAAATTGGGGGAAAAGTGACGAATGTAGTCAATAGCGTGAAACAGCAAATAATAACTAAAGTTGTTTAAATTTATTAATGTTTCTTCATATGACAAAAATGTAACTCAACGCTGCTCTGTTGTGTAGAGGACATTGAGACGTATTACTTATGAGACGTATACGAAAGACGCTGCTTCAAATCCTTCTTTAATTAATCATTACATATAATTGTAGTAGATATGTGTAAGAAACAAAGAGGTTCATTAGAAATTTGGCTGAATCGTTCATTTTTAGATATCAAAATGTTCATTTTCATTTTTATAATATGTAAGTATATTAACATAATTCTCTTAATTTTTTTGATGGCAGACGGAACCTGGGAACCTAGTGCTAAAACACTCTGTTCCTCATTAAGACACTTCCGTTTCTTCGTTTCCGTTCCTTATTAAATATGTATGATTAAATACGTCATTCTGCCAAGTGGGATTCGATCGAACAACCGTAGCGTTAACAGTCATCCATTCAGTCACGACGTTCTTGATTTTTTTATATAATTTTTTTTAGTACTAATACCATCGAAGATAAGATCACAGATCGAGCCGAGGGAGTTACCGAACGAGCCATGGGCAACTGGATTGATACACAACCATCTTATAAACATGACCGCGGAATTTATTGCAGGTTACTAGTTTTTTAGCTTCACTCTGTATCCCGCATATTACATGGAAAGTCTAGGAAACCGAGCATTAACACACTCCTTTTCTTACTTTTGAGACATTGCGTGTTGAGTAGCGGAGATTAACGCTGCGCTTTTCCTCGACACTAGAGCCAAGAAATGAAAATGTCAAATATTTCATTTCCTTGAGTGGGAATCGATCCCACGACCTTCGCTTACAGTCACACGCTTGTGCCCCTGCGCAACGACTAGCCTCTAACTAAGGGTAACTATTTTTATTATTTCTTAGATACAACGTATAAACTGAAATATGCTGAGAAGATCAAGGACAAGCACAGCCACAGTATAACATATGAGTTAGGTTTCATAGCCGCGGGTATTCAAGAACGGTTCCTAAGGATGTTAAAGACGTATAGAAAATACGCCGATCCGAAAGATTTTGAGAAACAAAAGTATACAATCATGGAATTGTTAAATGCATTTCATGTTATGCGTGAGTTTTATATTATAAAGTATTTGGATTTGAACCTGTGTACTTTAGGTAATACTTTTAAGGTCTTTTTAAAAGTTACACGCTTTATCTCGGTAAGTATAAGGAACCTAGTGTTAAAATGTCTAACTCGCTGGCTCCATCATATTTAGTGGCCTTATACACAAACGTTATATTACCAAGCGCCGCTCTCTAACTAAACTAATATTTTTAGGGTTTCGTACCTTTTAAAGAAAAAAGGAATCCTTATAAGATCACTTAGTTGTCCGTCCGTCAGTCTGTCTGTCTGTCAAGAGCCTTTATCTCAGGAACGCTTGGAGATATCGAGTTGAAATTCGAACCTGAGATTTGAAACAATAAAAAGAGTATTAAAATTAATAGATTACTTCAGGTTGACCTCGAATTATGAAATTTGGCAGCTAGCTATAATTAGTATTTCAAGAAAAAATCTTTAAACTTTACATTTGTGGTTAAATCATAAAAAATAATAACCTTAAAAGATGGCAAAATTTTGTACTAAAGTTAATTAGTTCAAGTGAGGTATCGAATGCGCTTGAATTTCAGTAAAATCTCGAGACCACGAATTTTTGTACGGAACCCTCGTTGGGCGAGGCCGACTCGCGTTTATCCCGTTTTTTTTATATTAAAAATATGTTTTTCGAACATCTACTCGCTCAATAGCTTTTTAGCTTATTGAAAGGGATAATATGTAAAACTATTTATTTAGCACCATTCGTATACCACATAGAAGAAGAAGCAGATAGAACCTTGTGTTAAGACTCTCCGTTCCTCTCTTTCTGTCTAACTTGGAGACATGTTTTAGAATTGAGAATTTTATTATCAAACTCATTCACTGAGGTCGTTAAAAACGTCTCGGTTGTGAGAGGAATAAATTAATAACATTATTATTTCCTCGTTCTGGTAACTAGGCGGCGCGACGTTCAGTGCCAATGCTCAATGCCTCCAGAATTTTATTCTAGGTTCCCAAGTTCCCTCTGCCTACCCTGCTATGTGCGGGATACAGCGTGAAGCTAAATTAGAATTCATCAATATAATCCTATTTTTTTCAGAAGGGGATTATAACGAAATTCGTCTTGAAAAATCTATATTCCACAATATTGTATGGAAACACGAAAATAGGCCGTCAACTAAATTCGATATTTTTGCTTTCAAGAAAAAGCCCCATACACCTAAAAGTGTTAAATGGAGATCGAACTTATAATTTATTTATTTATGTATTAAAATCTTCATTTAGCTGGTTTTATAATCTCATTTTGTCTGATTTTATAATGGTGTTAAGCTGGTTTTGAAATTTTAAGACATATAAGCTATAGGTACGTCAAGCTAAAGAAAGTGACGTGGGTTCAACTCTTGTTACATACTTCATTTTGACATTACGGAATTTCAATAAAAACTAAATTGTATTTTTCACATTAATTAATAAATGATAATAAAAAGTTAAAAGCTAACTTGTTTTTTATTTAGTTTCACGCATATATCAGGATAGACGGAAGGAACCTAGAGTTAGGGCGCTCAATTTCTCACACACCGCCTACTTTTAGAGATATCACGTGTTTAATAAATAGCGCAACTCAACGCCGCTCTTTTTCCAATTTGTGTCCGATTTGCTTGAAAAACAAATTCGACGACAATTCAATAAAGTAATAGCATACACTTGATTATAAGCTCGATGTGGGTTCGATGCCCACCGAAGGGAATGACTATATAAAATATTATTATTTTATTAAATTGCGATGTCTTGCTCTAGCTTTACCTACCCATATTGAAAACAGTATTTTTAATATAAAATACAACAGAGACAGTCACGCGGTGGTGCGGGAATCGAACCCGCAATCGTCGCGTCAGTCACGTGCTTGTGCCACTGCGCCACAACGGCCTAAATCCAGCTATAAATATTAAAAAACGATGTGAAATTATAATTAATTGAAATTATCATTAAAATAAAGTGTCATAAAATTTTTTAATAGTTCATTTTACAATTTGATATGGAAAATGCTGCATATTTCTTTATGTGGTATGTAGTTTTTCTATTCGCTATTATACAGGCTAAATACGAAAGTTGTTTGTTCCAATCCTTAAATTTGTGACATGATACTAGTTTCCCTCTGCCTATCCTGCTGTATGCGGGATACTGCGTGAAGCCATCAAAAAAACTTTAAGACAGGGTTGGCAAAAATAACTTAGTGTTAAGATACTGTTTCACACGCAACGAACTGCTCCTGCTCAGATTAATTATTCCTCAGAGGTCCCCCTCTGCCTAACCTACCTAAATAAGGCGAGAAAAAACGCAATACTGCATTTTTAACCCGACAGCGGCGAAGGCCAAAAGAAGAGTTATGTTTGGTGCGCGTATGTACGAATGTATGTCCGTTCCTTTGTTCCTCAATTACTTTTAAACCAGTTAACCGATTTTGATAAGTGATCGTAGGATTAATGTTTATATATGGAGTGTTACTGGATAAATTAATTTAATATAAATGTAGACGGTTTTTTTTGTTTTGTACCCATATTAGTTTATAGTGTTTGTTATTCACTTGTTGCTTTTAGTTTTCTTCTGCATAACATCCGATATGAGAGTATTAGGTTTTGTCCCTGACATGACACCCTTCATGAGAGAGATGACAATCGATTTATTTGTTTCATTCGATAACGAGACTAAAGGTAAACTAACTTTTTTATTTTCTTTCAAATCCCACACGTATCGGCTTTTGCAGAGATTTCTAAGAGCTACGACTCCGTTCTACGCTCATTTTAGAGACATTTTATCAGTAATCGCGCAATACTTGGACACGTCGAGACAATGAGTGTCGAAATAAAAACTGTACGTTTTAATCGAACTACGTCACAATTCTTTTACTCTTGTTACATTTTATTTTTACCTAATTAGTATCAAGTGCTTAGACGGTGAACAAAAGACGCGAGTTCGAGTCCCGCTACATTTTCTTTAAAAGCAATATTCTGCAGCAGAAAAGCAGAGGGAACCTAATGTAGGCCTAGGCATTACATTTTGAGTGGCGGAACTAAACACCGCAATCTGTCTTTTAACCAGAGCTAGGAAATCTTGAAGTGAGAAACGAACTCACTCTCTCTCACTTTATAATTATTTAGATTATAAGCCAACAAGTGTTGAAAGTATAATGAATGAAACGAGAAGACAATTCTTGTACAATTTGTTCTATACAAGCCACTATGGAGGCTGGCGGGACAAGGTGTTAGCGTGTTATATGACATCGGTGACTTATAGAGCTGCGTAAGTACGTTTTTCCTTTTTCTTACTTTGTTTCTTATTTATTAATACCAGACAAACGCTTTAGCGGATCACCTTATATTAAGTGATTACTACTGCCCGTGGACATTTCCAGCACGAGAGGAACTATAAAGGCGTTGCCGGCTTTTAGATATTTGTTGATCTGCCCCTTGAAAGGCCCAATTTTTTAATTATCTGTGTACAAGTCTGGTCAACCCAGGAATTTAGATCGGTTAGGTTGGTACTGCTTACGGTGGCATACATTGCGTGTGTGACTTTCCGCCAAAATTCTAAATATTACGAATTGAATGGCGAGCTCAAGCTAGCTCTTGCAACAAAGCGGAGAAACCCATGATAATGAAATGAACCTACAACCATCGTTTTGGTAGTTTCTCAGAAATTTCAATTTTAGTCATTTAAGTTTTAAGTAACAGTAAAGGTTCAGGTATGGAGTACCAGATATATAAAATATGACTATATCATAGAAATTAATCGATTAAAACTAATCGATTCAAGTGTCGGAACAAATAACGCTTTGAAATTTAAATAGCACTCAACAATCACTAAAGTAATCATGAGGGTAGGAAGAGGGGGTGTCGGGTGGGCTGCGGCCACCCCAGAATAGCCTGGTACCCAGAAATTTTACTAACAAAAAAGTTGATATTTGTGCAAAGATAAAGTCCAGAAATCCTCCCCGAAAATACCTCTAGATACGCCCATGAAAGTAATGTAAAAGGAAATTAATTGTATACGCGATGGTTGCAAGTTTGATTCTTGAATTGTTAAAAACCCCGTTCCAGCTCCAGACCTGAGGCCAGCCAGGCTGACTGAGGCTATTCAGCCTGTGTACAATTTCTATTTTAATTTACCGTTCTAGTGAGTGGGAAATGAACCCACAACCGTTACGTTAAAGGTCAGACGCTGTGCCACTGCGATGTCTTCTTATATAGCTTATAACCATTTGGCGGTAAAATTATCGAACACAAAAAAATCTATTCGAACCAATAGTTCCTAAGAGAAACAAACAAAATCTTGACATTAAAAATATGATTATGGATTTATTTACACTGAACAACTTTTTTTTCAGCTTGTGGGATTTACGCCGATATTTCGAAATACGTACCCTCTATTTAAACACATTAGAATTTGAAGTAGGGTACCTCACCCACGAAATCATTTACCGCTATCAACTTATCTTAGAGTTATACCACATGGTCGAAAAGAAATTTATGAATAAAGAAATGGCCAACTACGCCCCTGTAAACTATATGTTTTATATTTATACAAATATATTAGTTCATAGCAAAGCTATTATACATTTGTGCAACATGATGCATGAAATTGAGAAGAAATATTTGAAACAAAAGAAAGGCGTTTTTGATGATTATGGATCCGCGGTGGCTAGTGAGTTTGAGTTGTTTATTCTTCACTATTTTTTTAAGGTTTAGGGATCATTAAAATTTTTTTCTGATTTTCGTTGGGGAGTCCCCGAATATTGGTTATTTACGAACGAAATCGGGCTATCCATATACGGCTTGCGTGTATTTCCCAATAATGGACAAACAACTAATGAAGTTAATCGGTTGGTGTAAATGTGTGTATGCGTGAACGCGCACATGCCGTACCCCACACGCGGCCCATATTGACTGATGAAAATGATGACTAGGCAAAGCGCGCCGTTGAGTTACGCCACTCAGCACGCAATGTCTCCAGAAATCGGCAGGGAAAGTGGGGAACGGAAGTGTCCTAATAGAAGTAAGGACGGAGTATCTTCACACGAGGTCACCAGGTTCCAGCAGTGTGCGGGATATAGCGGGAAGTAATAAATATAGATAAATAGATTATGATATCACCGTTCGCAGATAAACAAAACAAGACATTAATGGACGTCGAAGAAGAGCTAAGAATATTTATGGAGAGACAGAGAAAAGAAGCTAAAAAGAAAGCTAAAGAACAAAGAAATTACTACAGGGAATTGCAGAAGTACGGCCTAATCACATCGAAGAAGTGGAATAAACCTAAGAAAGGGTTAGTATACTTTTTATATTCATTCATCTTCTTCATGCTATATATACAAGCTGCTTGGGCGTGTTTAGATTCTAGACTCTACTCTCTATACTGTAGAGTAGTCTCTAGATAAATTTTACTGAGGGCCTGGCCGGAGTAGAGTACGGTCAACGAACGTGACCATATATGTTTTAATGGCAGTGTAGCATAAAATTTAAATATTATGTGCATACATTAATGTCTTTAATTTATTTTCATCAGCTTCACGCTGTATCCCGCATACAGCAGGGTAGGCAGAGGGAACCTAGTGTTAAGACACTCTGTTCTCCACTTTCTGGCGAACTCTGGAGGCATTGCGTATTGAGTGGCAGAATTCAACGCCGCGTTTAACCTCGACACCAGAGCGAAGAAATGAAAATATAAATTTAAGTAAATATTTCATCTCCTCGAGTAGGGATCGAACCCACAACCAGTAGATTTTACAGTCACACCTCATGCCGCTACGCCACGACTGCCCTCTATTTGTATTTCCATAAATTTAACATATAGCGATGAGTTTTTGTATAGACCATCTACTGTAAAACATACAAACACATCTAATTAAAAAATAATAAATAAATTTATCGGGGAGTTATAGTCTATAAAACTTCCATTTTTTTTATGTTGGCATCCCATATAATTCTGAATTAAATGACATAACAGTTGTTCTAAGAACAGACAAATCAATATCCACTATTGCGATTTCAGACAAAAATCATTTATTTTTAGAAGGTGATTTAAAATTGTATTATGAATTTATTATTATTTATATATTTTTTTGGTGATGCTTTTTTTTGCTGTGACGTTTACCGAGTGAGAAATGACAAACTGAGCGTAATGTTACTACTACCTTTCTTTTTTGTATGTGCTTGTAAGTTCAGTTTAAGACTAGACGGTCTCTATTCTACAAAAAAATCCAAGCAGTACATTTGATATAATGGGTCATACTCAGAAAAGTGGACATTTTCGAATTCGTAACGTAACTGATGAGTAACAATACTGATAATATTTGTTACGAAACTGATGTCATAAGGCATTATTCACAACAAAACAAGGATGTTAT
>DWQW01002723.1:0-25475 GCA_018249695.1 Heliconius erato demophoon
CATTGTTTATATGTACGCCCGAACGCATCTTGATAAATAGATAGAGCCAGACAAATCAATAGACTTAGAGATGTTATCGTATTAATATTACATAACAAGACATCGGTCAATAATGAAAATGAAAACGGTCGAGAGCATAGCAGCTTGATTTGATGTTGCACCATCGTTAGTTTCTCTTTAATGTAATTATTTTCGTACGGAGGGTTATATTATTTTTTTGTAATTATCTCTTAACTACAAGTTACTGGAAGATTTAATTTGGTTTTAAATTTGTGATTAAGATCGTTGTATTTAGATATATTTTGACTGTAGCGTGATAGTTGTGAGTTCGATTTCTGTTGAGAGTAATAGTTGTTTATATAATTATAATTTTAACCTGCGGTTTCGCAACCCTGGTCATACTGGAATAACCAAGAGTTATGTGACGTATGAAATATTGTAAGTGCCAAATATATTTTCGCCTGTAGGTGTAGTGGCTTATATCGAAACTATTAATGTAATATATTAAAAGCCTACTATAAGCTGCCTCTATAAATGCACTCACTATTCAACAAAATATAGTTTTTTTCGATACGGAATAGTAGTTCCTAAGATTAGCGCGTTCAATTAATCAATTAGAGTGAGCTATTTTAAATGTATTATATATATTGTGTCAAGTAAAATAAATCTAAATGTAAAGAGGGAATCTATAATTTTCCGTGATTTTAGAACTCATTGACTATAATTTCATTATTTCAATAAAATTTTAAATATCTGCACAGTACCTAGATTTTATTTTTATTATAAGAATTCGAATCTAGTATGTATGTAAAACTAAGTATTACTATTATTAAATTAGAAAGCGCTCCAAATACGCAAAGTCCTCACTAAATCAACGAATTTAAATTGTATCCAAAGCTGCATTATCACCGCTACAGTGATTTAAATCAGATTTGACATTGACCAAGAGAAAGATGGTATCTCCAAAAAAATAACCGCCACGCATTCGTAAGTCATCAGTAGTCTTTTCGCCTTCGAACGTCACCGAAATTGAAGCTCAGTCATGATGAAAAGTTATTTAATTATTTTGATGGCTTGGCAGAGCATTATTTTCAACTTTCTTTTAGATTTCTTATATTTAATAATAAAAACAAGATACTGTTTTTATGGATAATCCATCCATCCATATAAAATATGAAAAAAAATTATCAAAGAAATTTGATAAACAATCTTTAAAATATTGAATAAAGAGATGCAAAAGCACAAATGTGCAACCATAAACGCGACGGATGTGGGAAATGGAAGTGTTAATGGGGAACGGAGTGTCTTAACACTAGGTTTCCTGGTTACTTCTGCTCATAGTAGATGAGCGCGATACAGCGTGAAAATCCTTAAATACATATTAAATGAAAAAAAATGATCAATTAGAATTTCCTTTTTTAGAACGAGATATTTATATTTTACATATTACTATTAAGGTATAATCGTCTTATTAATATTCAAACCGACAAATATAATAACTTTTTACGACTTTATTATACAAAATACTCGAAAATACTACATTTTATAATAACAATGTTTTGACATTTCATTATGGAACTAGTCGTCGCCCGCAACTTTGTTTGCGTGAAGTTTGAGGCGCAAAATGGAAAATTGCGTTTTTCACATTGATAATTTTGAGAAATCTTCTCTTAGTTCTTTCCTATTTAACCTATCTATATGCCTTTCCACTTTCTAGCTCCAGTAGTTGTGAGGTGTCTATCAGTCACTCAGTAACGGAAGAGTTTTAAATAATAGTTATATATACAAACATACGAGAACGAGAGGTGTACATGGCACAATCTTTAAATTACACTTTCACAGTTCAGAGAAAAAAAATATTTAATTTGTTACAATGACATTACATATAACAATAAAAAAGCTATTAAAGTATAAAAAGATATTTATTCATATTTATTTGTCACTTTGTCCGTTGTTATACTAACAACGTTTCTAACATTATTACTACAACATAACTTTAATTTATTAATTTTAATTTATTAATTTAAATTTTCGAAGCTCCTAGGGCCGCTACAGCCACCAACGCACTTTCACGCAGACCATTCCCACGGAAATTGAACAAGAACGAAATTGAAATGAAATAAGTGAAGCAATGACCGTTCTTTTCCTGAACGGTGCTATCTTCTCGCATTGTTCTTCAGTTACATAAACTGCGGTTAATGGAGTATGAATTACTAATTAAAGTTTTGCTGCGTACTAGGAAGTGAGTCCTCTATTGTTTGGATTGACCTGATTAGTATATTTCAAATATATGAATATGTTAGGAAGCCGTGTTTCGTATGAAAGTCAGATGTAAGTGAGAAGATGTAACAGTTTTGAATTTATAATTACGTCTATTTAGTATGTAAAGGTAGAATGTTGTAAATATTTAGCAAAACAAAAAGGGAACCTGTTGTAATATATTTTATAATTTTTCGTCGTCTCTTTTGGAAAAATATCGTTTTGGATTATAGAAGAATATGTATCCCGTAAATAGGAGAGTAGGAAGAGGGAACCTGAGAATTTAGTGCTAAGATATTTCGGTATTATGTGTTAAGTGGCGGAACTCACCGCCGCTCGTAGCCTCGTTACCAAATCGGGAAGAAGAATATATTAAATACTTTATTTCCCCAAGTGGCAATGAATCCCGTAACCTGTCGTGCTTACAGTTACTAGCTTGTTCCCATACACCACGACTGTCCTATAAATAATTATCTATATAACGAATAGAGACTTTCACCTAAGTTGGATTTGAACCTATGCTCGAAGTCTCGAGTCTGATAAAGAATTGATATGCTTTTCTTTAGGAACGGCTACTACTTAATCATAGTAACAAATGACTAAAACTTTTCTTATGAAACAGCAATTTTGTTTATTTACCAGAAATTTTTACATTATGCTATTAATATAGAAAGAGAAGATGTATTTGGGGGATTTCGTAACACCATCAAGAAACTACGTAGCAATGTCACGGTCAAAGCAACTCGTGCTTGTGCTAGTCGTGATGCACCCGAAATGACCACAGCAATAACTCTATAAAATTTGATGTTACTTTTATTGCACTTAAGTATAATTGCATTATATATTTTGTTCCCAAAGTTTTCATTTGGAAAATATTGTAGTATTTTTTTATTTTGATAAAAAAATTTATATAATATTTGGAATTCGATAAGAGAAATGTCTTTCATATTAAACACACATACAAACATTTTATAGCTTTGCGTTGTATTTCACATATAACGAAAAACAATAAAGAATAGTGTCTCAACTACGACCTATTTTTTATAGCCACGACACGGCCACTCCTTGCCTTACTTTCCACCAAATTTTTGTTACATATATGCTTAAGGAATCATTATTAATTTAAATTAGTCTTAAATTATTTGTACTATAGACGTCCCTATTTTATTTGGCAAAAAAAATACATTCTACAATCCACCTTGCAATATTTCTAAATAAGAGAAAAATAGAAAAATATGCAATAGCACACACGTCTCAAAAAAAACTAAATAAAATAGCCACGCCAAACACAAAAACATACACTCACATTCAAAATAAAGAATAAAGATGCACTGGAATATCTTAATGAAATGAAATGTCTTTAAATATTACCATAGCTCGTAAGAATGTCTTGTAATTACGCGGGCAGCCGTGGAATTAATAGAGCGTGTTTCGAAATTTCACTACGCAAAGGCATCCGTCCGCCTTGACGGAAATGATTGCAGGTAAACACTTGTTACACTTGGCCCGAGTGGTATTAAAAGTGCACTCACTTGTTGTTTTATAATTTATAAAATAGAGAGGCCAGTCGTGGCGCAGGGGCACAAAGTGTGACTGTAAAATCGATTGGTTGTGGGTTCGATCTCCAGTCGAGGAAATGAAATATTTATTTACATTTATATTTTCATTTCTTCGCTCTGGTGTCGAGGCCAAGCGCGGCGTTGAGTTCCGCCACTCAACATGCAATGTCTCCAGAACTCGGCGGAAAGTGGGGAACGGAGTGTCTTAACACTAGGTCCTAGTACTCTGCCTACCTTGCTGCGTACACGGGATATAGCTTGAAGCTGATTTATAATGTATCTACTTAAAAAATATATATTTTAAAAAAAGTAACTATTACTTTTTTTAAACTAAGTAGTTTTTTGTATGATGTAAAATTATATTAATCAACATGGCTATAACTGCACATTGACTGATTTACTTTTCAAGTTTTATAAATGTTATTCCTAACTACGGCTAGGATATTTAGAAAACATATAAAAAAAAATAACGTAGCGGGATTCGAATCCGCGCTTCTTGAAATTTGCTGTTACCACTAATCCATACGATCTTTAAAAATATTTTTCTCTACATCCTTTCTTTTTTATACTTGCGTAAACAGCCATACATAATAATAGTAAAATAATCATATTACCTTAAATATTTTCTCTTGTTCCAATGCGTAGCCAGGCAGCTTCACAATGTCCTGGCCTATCGCCGTCTCTTCGTTGCTGGTGGCGGCAGTACTCTTCACGAACACGCTACTCTTGGAATAGCGTCTGATGAGTATATTACCGGCGTCGTCCATTTTGATTTTGACGCCCTGTTAACAAAACACAATTGAAAATATATTTAACAATAATATCTTTGACTGTAAATGCGACGGTTTCATTTCCTAATTTTTCATGTTTCTTATATAGTAGCTACATTTAATATTTTAATATGTACTTGAAATATAAAAGAGAAGCCGTCGTTCACACGTGTAGACAGCACAGCGTGTGACTGTAAACATGGCGGTTGTGAGTTCGATTCCCACTTAGGGCGTTGAGTTTTACAACTCAACACGCAATAGATATGTGTAAAATTGGGTGAAGACTTAGAACTTGGTTTACTCTGCCTAACCCGCTATGTGAAATTGTTATTGTTTTTAAATATAAATGACGTTATGCTTTATAAAATACATGCTTTTCTTAAGTAAATGATCTATTGCTTAATTTCTTAAATATATGTATAATATCTTCAAAACTGAAGATTACGGGACTTGTAGTTGGTTAAAGGATTGCATGATATTAGCTAAGCATGCCACTTATATGCTATACTAATTAATACATGTTTAGGGGCGGAGTTTCAGAAAAAAAATAAATTTCAAACATCCGTGTTGAATGGGGAAGTAATAATATAGTCAGGAAATTGCAAAATTATTAATAGCTAGGTTTCTATTTATTCTGTACGCACTAATTAGTGTATTGCTGTATTATTAAATAATTAATTTATCATCAATCATTTTCAAAAAATTACTTTCTGTTGGCCTAATGCCTTCCTTTTTCGAAATTATTGGGATACGTGATACTTTCTTTGGTGGGTCCCAAGGGTAATCTCAGGTTACGCAGGGTGAATCACCTTTAGCCGAAAATGAACGGTAATTGTTTTTTTTTTAATCCGTTATCCATATTGGCCTTGAATAAGAGATACGATTCATTCAGTGCTTGTATGTGATTTATGCTTTTAGATAACAAGGACGTCTAACAAAAGAGAAGGTTCTAATAACTATTTTAGTTGTTACGTTTGCTAAATTACATTAGTTGGTTAATTTAAGATGGATTGTGTGGTGAAATATTTTAAAATATGTATTTTTTACATTTTTAAAGTGTTATTCCACATTTAGGAAGGAAAAATACTTTTCAAAGAAACGTATATTATTATATACGTTTCTTTGAAAAGTTTAAAAAACTAGATTTTTTTTGTGTATTAAAAAAATATATTATAATTTTGTTGCTAAGGTAGGCTTTAAATACACACGGCTTAAATGACACATACAACTTACATGAGTAAGTCGACATGCAAGTGCGGCCAAATGTTGATACCGTTTTCAAAATTTTTGTTGTTCATGATTTATAGTCTGAAATATACGGGGAGCACAAGCGTGTGACTGCAAGCGTGACAGATTGTAGGTTTGATTCCCACTCGAGAAAATGAAATATTCAACATTAAAAATTTCTTCGCTCTGGTGTGAAAGTAACGCGCGGCATTGAGATCCGCTACTCAACACGCTACACCCACAAAATTCAGCGGAAATTGGAGATGGGAAGAAGCTTAATAGGAACGGAATATCTTAACACTAGGTTCCCAGGTTCCCTCTGCCCACCCTGCTATGTACAGAATACAGCGTGAATTGAAAAAAAGTAGGAAGCAGAAAGGGCAACAGTGTTGAAATTAAGCCTAATAATCGTCGCTTCGAATACCATCGCGGCAGCCGCCCGTGCATAATGCATGCGTACAAGGCGGACATAATCGGACATGTAACGTTACGTTATTTATTTTGATAATCACGCTAAAATAAACCAAAAATATTAAGCACGCCTCAAAGCATTTGCAAATGTAAATTGTATTAACATTTATGTATACCTACATTACTTTGTTAAAAATAAAAATAGCTTCGCGCTGTATAATAGCCACAGGGTAGTCAAAGGGGCCTAGTATAAAAGTACTGTTTTCCACATCATACTCAACTTTCGAGATATTGCGGGTTAAGCATCGGAACTCAATGCCGCGTTGCTATTAGAACAAGGAAATGAAAATAATCGGTTCCCCTGAGCGGAAATCGAACAGCCAGACTCTGTGCCGCTGCAGCTTTATAAATCATTTGTTAAAACAGTAAGAAAATATAACCTTAATTTGTTTTGCAGTGTAAATACATAAAAATTATATTGTTATATTAAAATATAATAAAATATTTTTTAAAGAAGGTTCATCTGTTACAGACAACTTGAAATGTTTGGTGTCATATGACATTCTTAATAATTTCCATTTGAGGATGCAGGCAAACCTGAAGGTAAAAGCTAGTAATTAATAAACCGATATTACTGTTTGTTCAATATAAAAATATAATTTATTCATTTAGTGATCAGTCAACACCACAGGTGGCCTGGCTGCTGACTCCGGTCTCATCTCATATTATAATATCTGATACACGATAGTCTCACTCATCAAATCAAATTTGTTCTACATCATTAGTTAGAGGAACAGGTTGTTGTTAGTACGTATTATTTTATTTCACACATTGTTGACCTTCTCTGACCATGGAGATATTTGGCTACGAGTGATTTAAGTCATCAAATGTTAGGCACGGGTAATATAATGTCGATTACTTATCATTTTCTTGATGGTATGTATGTAAATTATAAATTTGAGACGTATTTATGTTTAGTTTTTTTTTAAATTGTCAAAGTGTTAAGAAACGTCCTAAGTTGAAATCTCACTCAGGTTCGATCAAGTCAGCTATAAAAGTAGTGATCAAGTAACTAAATTTCACAAAGAAGTAAAAGTTGGTAGTGGTTGTCGATGCACTATTACAAAAAAAAATATCAAAAGTCTATATGGATCTCATATGTGCTAAGAAGATATTGAAAGTATGGTTTTTAGGATTTTTGTCGTAAGCTCTACGACAAAAGTTAGTAAAATTAAAATCATAGATCATAAAATTTCATTTAATATATAGAAAATGCAAAATCAATTAATATTTCAAACCACAAAAAAATCGATTGCATACCTATTGCTTTAGATTACAGAAAATATGTGTTAATTACAATCCAATTACCCACCCAATAATGTCGTTATATCTATGTATATGGCACCAAGCGCCAAGACCTCGTGAATTATTAAAACAACATTTATATAATATTTTACGTATACGAGGTTAATGTGTATATTTCCAAGTATTGGCTACAGATCGACCTTCGGTGTGACAGCTCGTTACCTCATTTACGAATGTCAGATTTATTTCAATCCTATTGTTTGTTTCGTTGTTTACTTCTCGATCACACGTTTTTATATACCAAAAGTATGTAACATCGCTTCCTTTAATAATTTAAGATTTATCTAGACTTAAATCAAGCAATTAGAGTCCTTTTAACCCATCATATTAGTATTATATGCAAAAAATAGAAAAACAATCTATAATGAACGAATGATATAATAAATGATTGACCAAAATCTGTTCTTTACTAGCTACCTAACCAGTCGTGTTAATATAAGCTATTGTATACGACAATGGCACCTAATTATAAAAAGGCAATTTTATAGTAAACAAAAAAATTTGTGACTATTTTGATTCTTTTAAACTGATACGACTGTTAGCATGGTGTTCAAATATTATTATTAAAACTTAAAGTTTTATTTTTATTTAAGGTAATTGATATATTATCGACAACGATAATAATAAAAAGTGGTTGATATGTTATTGTTGATGTTTATATATGCTTTGAAATCTATCAAATTGGCTATCTACTTCCAAACTAAGTTAAGATTTAGAAAACCTCATAATGTTAAAGAGATACTTAAAACAAAACGTACACTTAAATAGAAATTGTCACTCAGTACTATTTATACTGTATAATATAGGAATATATTTGTCATAAGTTCAATTTACAACTGGCTCAGAACAAGAGTTGTTAACTCTACATTGTCAGACGATATAGTAGATTAAGGACTTAAATAATATTTAGATCACAATTTAAAAAAAAAATGTAAATTATCATTTTATGATTATTTTAATGTCATCGCATAGATGTTTTGGTAATAAAAAGGAGAGAACAAAAATTAAAAATATTAATCTTCAATTTAAGTTCAATTTTACCTGATTTAAATTTGATAAAATATAAATATTAAAAAAAATATATCAATATTTATCCCTCAATACATAATGTGTATACATATACTTAATTGAATCAAACTAATATTCTTAATCTTAGTAATAATTTTTAATTATATATTATATTATTTTCAACGTAAATATAATACAATGACAAAATGTACGAAGTTCAGACTAATATTTTTGTTATTAGTTATTTTAATGTAAGTAATATTTGGCCTTTCTGCTATTGAGTTAAAGCTCATATTTGTGCGAGGTTATACGATGTGAAGTTCGCCATCATTATTTTATTTGACCTTGGCTGGACTCGAATCGAGTACATCGAGTCACTCGATGTAGGCCGAACAACTACTAAATATTTCCGATCATTCCCGAACCGAGGCGCCACGCCATTTTATAGCAGATAATGAATAATTTTGACTGTTATTTATAACAGTCAGTGTTGAAAATAAATAATGATTAGAACATTAGAAATTAATAATGAATTATATTATCTGTTATATGTTATAACGCCCAACTTTATTTATAACTAGCATTTTATGTAAATTAGAGTATGGATCATTTTCATTTTCATAAATTTTGGATGAAATAAAATATAAATTAGCTTCATGCATATAGCAGGGTAGACCTCTGCCTACCTTAAAAAACCTAGCACTAAAACATTCCGTTTACCAGTTTTCGCCGAATTTTTCATTTCACATTTCATTCTTGCGTATTGAGTGGCGGAACTCAACGCCGGGCTTGAGCCTTGTTGTCAGAGCGAAGAAATAAAAATATTAAACTCACAAACGACGCGTTACAATCATATCCTTGTGGCTCTGCGCTACGAGGACATAAGAATCGAAATGTTAATATACATTGTTTAATAGCCTAAATTGGTACATCTTGTTTTTTTTTTAAATTAATGATACAAAATTCAATTCGGCAAGTTCCCAGGTCACACGTGAAGTCATCACGAGTTCGTATTCATCAACGATCTCTAATATTCCAACATTACCGGCGGTGATTCGTACCTAATGATGTTTTGTAATGCGTGGGCGTATCCTTACTTAACTTGAACCTGCGCCATCGATCAGCTCATCTCCATTCGTAATATTACGTCACCTTTTTGATTTACTGGCTTTTACGTTTAAAGTAAAGCAGGTAGCTATTAATATTAACATTTTATTATATATCAAAATGCGTCTGGATTGAAAAAAAAATTGAACTATAATAAAAGTTTTGGTGGGAAATATGTAAATTATTTTGATTAGAAATTAGAAACGTGTCGTATACGTGTCAATTATGTTATTTATAGGATGATACTCGTACTTATTAATTTCTAAGATAAGATCAGTCATTGTGGAGAAGATAAATAATAAAATAAATTAGCTTCACGCTGTATCCCCCACACAGCAGTGTAAGCAGTGGGAACCTAGTGACAAGATACCACGTTTTTATTTAATTTCGCTTATATCTTACCAAGGTGGAGAAATAAAAATAATTTCTCCAAATGCGGATATAACCCACAACCATCGCCTTTACAGACACTATCCTACTGCGCATCTTATACAATGTAAATATATGAAAACTGTAGCTTTTATAATATGTATATCTACAGTTATATTATATTACCAGAACTAAGATAATTAGAAACTTCGCCGAACATAAAAGCAGTTGTAATCGTATAACTTTATAAGGAATGTTAGGATAATTAGAACGACTGGCTATCAAAATGTTCCCTTTTCGGTCACAGCTGTATCACGTAACACATTTCGTATGAAAATTACGAGGTTACGTACACCTAATTGCTTATAATAGTAGGTATAGGATAAATAGTATAGTTATCATAATTTTGTTTAGAATATGATATTTATTATTATTATTAATTTTTTCTTTGTTTCATGTCATGTTAAAATATAGTGTCAAAATATTCTGTTGCCATTGTAGTACACTTAAATATATGTAAGATAGTAAATATGATATTAGCGTTTTATTTAACTATTTGCCAGATGAAAATGTTGCCAACATATAAAAAGAACAAAAAAATTACCTGTCCTATGTGTTTCTTTAATTCATCTGTCTTTTGATCTCTATGTGGGTTGTCGAATCCGCAAAGACCGATTCTGCAAAGAAGAAAAAGAAAACAATTAAATCATATATCTTGATATATTATGCAGCGGGGCAGACAGAGAACAAAGTCCGCTTTTCACCTGAATTCAAGATTAGCGGAATTCAACACTGTGCTTTGTTTTGAAAATTAAAATATTTCATTTCCTCAAGCGGGGATCGAACCCATGGCGTTTATAGTCACATAAATATATATCATATCTAGATACATTCAAAACACGTAGAATATATTTTATTACGATGATTACTTTATCTGGAGAATAGCCAAACCATGTTAGAATGTCACTATATGGAAAACCCGCTTATAAAAATAAATTATTATCTCTTTTATAAAAACAAAAGATAATTCACATTGTTCCGATGCAGTGCATAATTTCACCTGTCATATAAACGTAAATACTCACAGATATTTGCATATGTAGATATGTGTGTAATGATCGCGGATACCTCGTTATAGTAATTTATAAGAAAGCTTAATGTTATAAACAAAAATGATTGGGTTTTTTTAAATTATAGTAAGGGAAGAGGAACCTGATGAAGATTTTAGTACCATACCTTCACAGTGTCGATGATATTTATGGGCATTAGTTTACTGCATATTAACGTAGTAATTGATTGCCAGACAAATATTAGATTGATCTACTCGAGTCTAGCAACAATAATCCCTTATTTCTTTTGATACTGTACTTATAAATTTATTTTGGGCATTGTTAGAAGTTCCGTTTATTTTCACATATATACCTGTAACCTGTGAGAGGCTGAAATAAGGTATCGTAAATTAGCTTCACGCTAATATAAGATAAGATATCAATATATTTTCATTTTTGATGGAATCGATTTTTTAATGTGAGGTCAGGAATATGAAGTTTCGAGCTTAAGTCAACTGGTCCACTTTTAAAATTTCCTTTTCGTAATTTTTTCATGATTGTTTAAACTCTATCACAGAAAAACACGTCGTTTCTTAACTAAAATTCGAAAATTAGAATTCAAAATGTCATTTCAATTCTATTTGTGTTTATCGTATTTAAATAGAATGTTTAATTCGTGTTGTATAAATTCTGTTCACTCTTCCACCGTTTGAAGTGCTAATTAAAACTAGACTAGTAGTTAATATTAACTTGAGTGAATTAGTAAGGCTATTTTTTTATTTTTATAAGTATTTGTATTGAAAATGCTAATGAAAAAGAAAAAGTTAAATTCATTGTTTTTATTGTCTGTCTTTTATAAAAAAAATAAATTTTATATAAATTTATACATAAAACAAGACTAATAAATTATTAATATCAACTAGAGTACGTTTAGTAAGACAAATTTTGATTTGCACAAGTATTTGTATTGAAAATGAGTAAAAATGGGAGAGCTAAATTTACACCTTTTTATTGTCTCTACCTAAATCTGATAATATTATCGTTTACAGACATTTTGTTTCACATATATATAGTTGTAGAATATTGAGGAATGACTCCAGAGGAATTTCTGGTGCATCAGTATTTCCAACACGTACTCTATCGGAATATTGTTTTCTCAAAACCGTTCGCTTGCCCTGAGAAATAAAATTTGCCTCATTGGTATTCTGTGTGTACGGCTGTATGGCGGCGCTTGTACATAGAACATTTCTATTTGACCGTACTCCGTTGGTTCGAGGAACGATAGATCAAATTTAACTGTTTAAACGATTAGTTTTTCTATTGAAAGTCCAAAGGTTGTAATAATTTCTCTTGTGTATAGTAGAATTTTAATAGATATCTGATTGGATTTTCAGTATTTATATCTAATAGTAATTATTTAAAGTAGAAACGTAAAGAAATATGATTTTTCGTTTAGTAGTATTTAGGATTGTAGAAACCTGTAGTAAATACAAAACACGCAGAATATCATTATTACAACTTTATAAAATTGATAAAGAAAAATTACATTATTGAGGTATATATTTTAGTATTGAAAGTTTAATTTAGACTGAAGTATGTCTCTGAGGAAAATTCTGTGGGAATGATTCGATTTGCTTGTTGATTCGGTTTTGCAATCGATTTCCACTCGGAGGATTAAATTATTTTGTTTTTCTCGCTCGGGTTAGAAGAAAATTGAGTTCCACTACTCAACTCAAACTCAATGTTTCGAAAATTGGGTTGAAAGTGAGGAACACTAGATTCCACCTGCCTATTCCGCGATAAGGCCACCTATGCTTTGTTACCAGAGTGAAGAAATAAAAATATAAGATATTTCACTTCCCCTTGTGGAAATCGAACCCACAACTATCGTTTACAATCACACCTTTGTGCCACCGAGCCACGACGGTCACGAATATAATATTTCAAAAAAGTTTCAATTCAAAGGTCATAAAATAAAAACACTGTATACTTAGCGACTCGCTTGCACGCGAATAAGAATTATGTTACGAGTACCAGAATAATAAGGGCTTTGGTATGCGCGATATGTGTTTAGTGGAAAGAGAATGTGGGTCAAGCTGAATGCGTCTTGTAAAAGGACACTGGAGACGAAATTAGGTAAAGTTATGTATATGACGATTAAAATATTCAAATTATTAGATTTAGGTATTTTATTTTGTAATGAGGTTTTAGATTTGGAATTTTTAATGAAGGGTTTAATTCAATTGAAGAAAATAAATAAGTTTTGAATCTATCTATATAATAAATTACTTGGTGTTATATAAAAAATGCCTACATTTTAAACTAATAACAATGAAATGAACTTTTGTATTAAATACAAGTTTATTCGAAAACCTTTAATATGTTAATAATCGCTAGCTATTTATAGATTTAGCTTGAACTATGACGACATACAGTGTTGAAAGATCAATGGGTTGGCTTCGATCGCGATTGTCAGCAACACCTGCTATATAAATGTGTATATTTGAAAAACAAAAGATTTTAGACAAATTCATTATACTTCCCAGTTGTGCACCGCACACAGCAGACTAGGTGAAGGGATTCTAGTGTTAAGATACTCCGTTTCCCATTTTCCGCCGGAATTCTGGAAGCATTGGGTGTTTAGTGACGAAACTCAACGCCGTGCTTTGCCTCGACACCAGAGCAAAGAAATGAAAATGTTAATAAATAGTAATTCATCCCCCTCAGGTGGGAATCGAACCCATCATCGTCACGTTTAAAGCTACGCTACCATTGCGCCACGACGGTCTTCTAAAAATATATACATAAAATTCATAAATCCCTTCTAACTATAAATATTTAACAAATGAATGAATTCTAAAATTCTAAACCAATTATAACATAGACATATCGATACTTCGTCGAAATACTCGAGTCGTACAAAGTGAGCGGCGGCCTTGGCGCTACTGTCGTTGCGCGCGTGGCGCTCTTTAACTTATTACAGTCAGTTAACTGTTGGCCAATCTATTTATTTATAGTTTATTTGTTTGTTTATTTGTGTATTTGTTAAGGTTGTATACCATAAGTTTCATATATTAAAAATCAACCTGCAATGTCTCGAATTCTGACGGAAAAAGGAGATGGAGTGTCTTGACATTACGTCCTTTCTGTCTATAATGTGGCGGAAAAAAACGTGTTGCTGTTTTATAAACATTTAACGTAAAGCTCATTGTTCAACAATAGTTAGTGGCTTTTTGAATGTTTAATTTAAAATTGATATTTTTCTTAGAATATTCATAGCCATATTTTATTTAGCTCCACGGTGTATCCCGCACATAGCATTTGGGAACCTAGTGCTATGACACAAATTTTATAAGATCAATATAAAATTTCTGGAATATAATTTGTTTATATAATATTAAAATTCAGAATATATTCGCTAATACGATTATAAAAAAATTGTCACATTGTTCAAAACGTTTCACATATAACTTTTTTGCAGTTTTAATATTGTAAAAAAACCATTGGATTGGATTTCAAAACAAAGGTTATATAATGATATAATGTTAATTATTTTTATACATAACGTGAATAAAAAAATCACTAAGAATTTGTAGGTGTAAGAAAAATATATTTAACGTCGTTACATGAAAATAGTAAGCTGCTAATTTGATTGTTCTGATATGATTGTATGGATTGATTGATTGAACTAATTATTTTACTGATATTGACATATAAAAAGGATAAAATACGGTAAAAACGTCAAAGTATTTTAATAGCATTAAACCATTGTCAAATATTTGTTATTTGCCTGTATACAATGTATTGCATGGTACATGTTTCCATCAGAAATACGTCGAAGCACATTTCTCATAAACTACTCAACCGATTTTGATGGAATGATATTGTTCTCTAAGTAAATACCTTATAGAATACCTTATTAAATTCAATTTTTTTTAGAAGAAACATATGAACGCATACATACATACTTAGGTACTAAATTTTGCTAACATCTGGAACCCTAAATAAATACACATATGAATACTCCAATATTACCGACTAGTTGTAGGTTCCATTCCCACTCGAGGAGATGAAATATTTATTTAAATTTATATTTCCATTTCTTCGCTCTGGAGCCGATGTAAAGCGCGCCGTTATTCTGCCACTCAACACGCAATGCCCCAGTACCCAGACTCCAATTCGGCAGAAAATTCGTCGGAAAGTGGATAACGGAGTGTCATAACACTAGGTTCCCTCTGCCTACCTGCTGTATTCGGGATACAGCGTGAAGCTCATTTATTTATTTTATTTATTAATATTATCCAATTCCAATACCATCACAAATAAATAGCTTAAGCCAAGCTGACATTATTATTTTTCGAGATCGGTTAAAAATGCAATTTAAAGTGCACAGAATGAAAGAAACAAAATAACAGTTATCAAGCCCAACCATGGACACGGCGCATGCGTGACTTAACCAAGGCTGTCATAATGAAATGGCCTATAACAAGTGGATACTAATTCGTTACTGTTCTCTTATCTAATACAATAACTAGTTATTTCGTTATTAATGTTACAGTCACGAACGAAATGAATTCGCAGTTGCGAAATGCAAATCATATGTTATCATTTTTCATAATTATTATATTATGTTCAGGGCAAATTTGACTGATTATTGGAATTCTTCTGGATTTTCTTAGTGGTCTTAATAATACATATTTAAGTATATAGATACATATATAAATATATTCGATTTATTTTGTATAATTCATTTTATTGTTTGCAACAAGAATGCTTATTAAAGTTCTAAAAGTTGTAATACCTGTATATTAAAAATCAACACGCGTGACGTCAAACCTCAAAGAATTCTATGCAATCAAAATATGTATATGATCAATATTTTGTTTGTTTTACCTTGAAGATAAGATTGACTGCTCTAATAAGCCAATAAGAAAGAATGTCGATTCAAGTAAGTTAAGTATCATGTGCTAAATTTTATGAAAAACCAGCCAAGAGCGAATCGGACTCGCGCACAAAAGGTTCCACATTAGCACATTATTTATAAACGTATAACACATATATATAAAAAAGCAATAAAATTACGTTAGTTGTATCGGGGTCTCTTAAAAAATATTTTATTTAATAGAAATAAATAATCTGTGACAAATTCAATTGCGTAATTATCGCGGCTCATACAGCCTGATGCCAAAACCCCGATCCCGTTTGACCACATGGGTACGGAACTCTAAAACACAACAGGGTATAGAATTTTTTTTAGAACATTTTGCCACAATTGCCTTACTTATTTAGTAAACGTATAAAAATTTGAACGTAACCGGTATTTTTCTTTCCTAAGTGTGGAATAATACTTTAAAAATGTTAAAATATCAATTATCTTGTTGGTGCCTGAACCTAGTAAAAAATATATCACTAAGATAAAAGTTATTAAATGTCAAATTATGTTCACAAACAAGTTTGTATCCATAAAATTAAGGCGCCATGTTTTTACCGCATCTAAAATAACAAAAAAATTGAGAGGACTTGGAGTGACCACCCGACATTTTATTTACATAAGCTTAAAAAAGTGAGTTGATTAGATACGTCCTGATATAAGACACCAAATGGGTCTCTAATTAGCATACTATTATATATTTTTTTGAATTAAAATTCCTATAAAAAGTTTATATTATATTTATTACCTTTATCCATTTTTTTATTTATTTGTTTGTACTGTACAGAATTACTTATTTACACTTGGTTGTTTAAATTTTAATATCGTTTTTAAATAACGAATTTATATTAAATGAAAAAATCATAATTATAGCATTAAACTTAAAACCAATAACGCATACGTACCGATATCGCCGTGTTAAAATTCACATAAAATAAATTATCCTTGATTAGACATACTCGTATATAAAGAGGAATCGCAAGTCTTTCAATTATTTATAATTTTATACAGGAAGCTCAGAATATTTTTTTTTATATCCTCTAATAGAATTACAGATTAAATGATAATATTATTAACATATATAATATTTTATTAACCATATATGTTGATAATATATAGATAAGTACAACATACCGTGTCTATAATTGTAATGTCGTGTCGAGATTTGCGAATGATCCGGATATCGAGTGACGGAAACATCATACGATTTACTTCACACTTTTATTTTTAAGGCAATGGCCATAAAGTTTTATGCCGATTTCCGTGTATTTTTTAAGTTAGATTATTTAAAAGTGTAAAAATTTTACATATTTTTTATTGTTGTTAAAATGTTGATATAGGACTACAAAAAAGTTTAAAAGTTTAAACGCAGCGGGACTAGAACTCGCTCCTATTGGAAAGCATCCAAGTGCTGCAACCACCAAAAACAAACGATACGTACCTTGAAGATGATACTATTGTAATTAATCATTTTTTTTTATATGGACATAACGGAATTATAATAAAAGTAGAATATTTTTACTTTTTACTAATTAACGTAGTAGATCAGTTGATGAATGAAAGTTGTTAAGTATCAATTTCCGTTATATAACATGTGTACTTAGTTGTGATTGGAATAAAGTATAAATAATATCGATACTCTTAGAATCGATAGCAGAAGTATATTTAAATAAATATGATATAATTATTTTCATACTATAAAATGATTACACTATAAATTCTCAATATAATAAATACACTACATTATAACTAAAAAAAATAATATGAGCAGCGAACGTTATTTATACAAATTTTGTCTTTATATTCAAAACAGAATAAAAAAAAGTTGAAAAATGATTTTTATGACACATATAATTTTATCGATAATCGATTAAATTCGATTGGAATCACTTTCGTACGCGGAAGCGTAAGCGCAGCCTCGTCGAAAGTAAAAGCTGATTGGTTGGTACCGGATTTACTTACAATTCATACACTCTATAATCACGCGTAGGAAACATTTTGTGGAACGTTGACATGTTGGTATTTCCTTGATATGTTATCTTTAGTTTTTATGTTCCTCGCACACTATCCCGCTAATAGTGTAGAAGAGTAGGCACAGTACTATCGAGCTGCTCCGATCTCCGTGTTAAGACATTATGTGTTGATTGGCGGAATTCAACGCCGCGTTTTGTCTTATTAGAGCGTGGAATTGAGAATAATTTGTCAGTGAACATCGAAATCACAACCATCGTTTTACAATCAGATAGACCAAGATGGTCTCATATTTAGTAACAAACGAACATTAAACATATTAGATTTAGATATTATGTTCAAACTATTAGCAATATTCAAAAAATACTTTTAAAAAGTATAAATTCTATATTATATAGTTAACAGTAACTTTTGACTCAACCATAATTTCTTTAATTATCAAAATTTTAATTCATATTAAGATAATACAGCGTCCTTGTCACAAGACAATTGGTAATGTAAAACTAATTAGCGATTACAATACGTTGTAAATAACTTAAGTATGTAAAGGATTGTATGGCCAAGTAACTGAAGTTCAACTTAGGTCACCCTTTGTGATAGGCCTAATGAATTGCCAAGGTTCCTGAATGCTAAATAAGTTAAGATTAAGTAAATTCTGAAGATGATGCGACAAAATGTTTTTTTTTAATAAAGTTAAGTAGCGTGTTAACGAGTGGTGAGTGTTGCCGATTAGATTTCGATCTGGGGCAACGAATGGTTTTAATTTTTATTTCTTCATTTTGGTGAATGGCTGCGTTGAGTTAGAGAAAAGTGGAGAACGGTGTTTTGTTACACAGATCTCTCTGGCTACTCTGCTTTATATGTGACAAAGAGCGGTGCCGAAAAAAAACGTTTGATCCTATATTTTTCATATATTGCAGAAATCAAACGTGCGTGTACAAAGAACCTCAATACTAATCGAAAAGGGCAAGTGATAGTATGTGGTTTGATTAATTTACTACATATTAGACAAAAATAAATTAGTGCTTTAGTACTTTTGTAAATTTTACTGATCTTCTAATAATGTGATAAATTTCAAACTTAAGCTTGCAATTTGTTTCCAATAGAAGAAAAATCATCCATCGTTTACCTTTTTGCAAAAAATCTTAAATAAAATACACTTAGGTACATAAGTACAAATATAAATCTACTACTATTTGTTTTATTTATCCTTGGCCCCACCCTGTTCTCAATAAACCAAAACAATCCACTAAATCGTATGTGACCGCTGTAGGTCGATCTTGAGACAATAGAGCTAGTGATGTGATCCGTGTCGATGTTTCGTGCCAAGGATCGTGATTGTCCGGATGCGTTCTGTCACCTTGCTTTTAGAATTAGGCTGATTGAACATCTTTGTTTTGATTTATTGGATACGTTTGTATGGATTTTGGGATACTAATATTAATATGAAATGATTTAGCGTATTCATTTATGATGTATCGTTTATCACAGTTTAATGAGGTGTAGATAATTTGTTAATAAAACGTCATATTTAAATGATTTCCTGATCGATATTAATTTATTCTGTATTAATTGGAAACATAACTTATTTTAAGAATGAATTTCTTTTGATTTACGTTAATACAATCAGCATTTTGTAAGACAATGATTCTGTAAATATTTTTCTCTATATACTTTTCAGTAGCGAAAACATTACGGTTTATTTAAGAAATGGAAGAATATCTAAATAAAAAGTATACATTTTAGGTTCTACTTGAAACTATCGAAACATATTCAATATAACTGATAACCCCGCCACCAATAAATTGACGCTAAAACATGAATTACCAAGTAGCCTCGCGAAAGTAAAAGCTTATATCCCATTACTTCAACAGATTTCAAATTTTCAAATAAAAGCATATTCATCGTATTGTGTTTGCTAGAATCCATTTTGTCGAGCGTAAAAATGAATTCAACGTGGATCACTACTTACTTTCTTTTTTTCATTATTCCCTTTTATTATCAATTACAGATGCTCCAGTTATTATCTGTGTCAATATCACTTATTTAAAATACTTTCTTTTTACTCGTTTATAAACATTTTATTATTAGATAATCAATTTTTCATGGTTAATAAAAATGTGTAAATTGTGGCTTAAGGTAAAATTTGGTTTTTATGGTATAACTAATATTATTATAGAAAAAATAGAGTACATTAATGTCAAAATATAGTCTGAGTATAAATTTAAAAAAAAAATAAAGAAATTTTACGACCAAACCATCTCATCATTTACATAATTCAATCGCTCTACAGTAATAGATATATTTATTTTACTACATTCTTTTCCTATTTTGCCTGTCCTCAATCTTATAAATACATATATTTATGAATATTAAATAAGATATAGTACTTGCCAAGGATAAATAAAATGACATATTTCAAACAAGTAGGCACTAACCTTTCATACAATCCATTATTTGATAAAATAAAATAATAATTTGTAGTCGCTGCGAATAAAATAATACAAAATTTATTGATCTTAGATAGGCGTAAACGAACACCGTGTCTCTGTGATTTATTAAGCATTTTATTCATTGGTGAGGATGTGACATAAGTAAGGCATTGGATGCTGGATCATATCTCATTGAACTACAATGGACCACACAAGTGTTGCTAATGTAAGTGTAAATCTTACTTTGTGCGAGAGAAGTGCGAAGTAGAGCTCAGATGTTGGTATATGTATGTATATGATTGCAATTTTTCTTTTATTTTCTTTGTTTTCTTTTTGGCTTCTCGCTGAATCCTGAACATACAGAGTAAGCAGAGGGAACTTGGGAATCTAGTTTTGAAACTGAAAATTATCAAATAATTTACAGCTGAACCTAACTATGAGTAGTTGAATTATGTTTAAAATACGTATGCTTGTCCAGTTTAGTTCAACAAAGAGCGGTGTTCATTGACATTTAATGTGTAATTTTTAACAATGTTTTGAGTTTTTACTTGCTCAGTCATTTTAAAATTTCGGCTACTGAAATAAGAAAAAAGATTTGTGCAAATAAAAAAAACTAGAAATACACCGCAGCAGCATTGTTCCACAATATGTAACACGAGGACCGATTTAGAAATTATCACCTTTTAAATGTCCATGTTTTACATAAGAATTTACTTTCCTTTTAGAGAAAGTGAAATTGTCCTATACGCGTTGTGATTTAATATCGTAATCGTATGTCAACACTATTTAAAAAATAAATATATCGATTTTTCTATAAAATAAATCGATTATCATGTTTCTTAAATAAAACTCTATTATTGTATAGCATAGCTTCGATAAAATTAATGTGGGCAGCAAGCTTCTTTACTCAGCAAATTCGATAACAACTTTACATATGTTAAACCATTTACACGTTTATTGCCTAGTATATATCAGTCACCATCTTAAACTGTTTAATTCCATTCAAAGCGAACAATGTATTGCGAGTTCAAGCACAGAATCGAACCTGGCGACCTTCGCCACTCCTACTGTACCATTGATAGTATGCAGCAGGATGTGGTCGTCACGAATTTTGATTCATATTGACATACCTTCCTAGAGTGACATTTTTAAGAGGTTTTTTTTGGATATTTTTTTAAGTATTTAATAAATGACTTTATATTGATATATGTGTCTAGTTTAATTATAGGTTCAAATGTAAATGTTTATTTATGTATATGCGGATATTATATATTTACATTAAATATTGAGATACGTTTTTGGCAATTTAAACACTAATCAACAAAAGGCGACGTTGTGTTCTGTGACACAATGTCGCATTTTATTGATTGGTTTAGCTTTTATCCGCGGTTTTCTCCCGTGGTCAAATAGAAACAAGTAAGTTACTTTAACACATTGCTGAGCCAACATGATATAATATCATCTTATAGCCTTTCACGATAAATAAAGTATCGCAACACAAAAATAATTATTTATAGCAAATTAGTAGTTCCTTAGATAAGCGCGGTTCATCAAACAAACTCTTTTTCTTTGATTTAATGCACGTGGATATTAATTGAGGGAGAAGTTTGCGTTTCTAATACAATTGTGATATTTACTTAACTTATTGTGGTACAAACCTATTAAATATGGTATTTCGGTACCACATTACTAATGAGTAATTACTAAACTATGTTTTACTACTTTAATTTCAAGGATATATTGTATGTAACATAACAAAATTAATGAAAATTTAATGACTGCCCTTAAGTTATGGTCAAGTCCAGTTTCTTTTACTTCCTCAGTACTATATGTCAAATTGTTTTGAATTTGTCATTTGCCACAAAAATTATAAATATGGAAAGATTACCTTGGTTGAAATCTTCAAAAAGTGAATAAAATTGAAAAAAATATTATGATAATTTATTATTATTAAATTAAATTAAGTAATTCATATCATATTAACATCAACATTTCATATTTAAATTTTAAAAATATACTTAAATTTACTGAACTGATTCTTAAAAAAATAATAATAGTAACATTATGCTAGGTATCTATATCAAAACAAAAATAATGTTATTATTTACATGTTTGACATATTAAAAGTGATTTTTATTGCAAAGACATTTCAAATTTATTAGCATTCGATGCATTATAATTATAATATGTACCTAGTTGGAAATTAATTCGATCGACCTCCACATCTTGCTCAAGCGAGCAGACGAGCAAAAGGTTACCTGACCAATTTAAGGAGTCAAAATGACAGCGTTTCAACATAAGATGGATAATGTAATTAGAAATTGAACGCGCGAATGTAGGTCATACGACATTGAAGTAAGATTTAAAATTGTATAAAACTTTTTCTTGTTTACTTTTACTATCTATATATAGATAGTGTTAAAAATATGTAGTTACATAGTATGCACATCCATATAAGAATTTAGTTATAAATCATGCTATTTTTACTGATTATTTAACACTATTTATTGTGAAATATAATAAGAACTTATACTAATAGAAGAATAAATTTATACCAATTTTTTTTATTTATGGTGTAATCCCTCTTATACATCCCCCATCTCCTAGCCTGCATGTCGATAGATGCGTAGACTGTAAGACATTTCCTTCCACATTTTCTTATGTCAATTCTATTTTTGAAAAAAATTGAAGTCGTCTTTATTTTTTAAATTAGTCGATTATCACGTTACCTAGAAAAAGGTGTTATATAGAACTAACTATTTTGACAAAGTTGCGTTGGCAGCGACTATCACACCCGTATTCAAAACATCACATTTTGAATGGCAAAATGAAAATAATTCAATTCTTCAAGTAGGGACTGAAGCTACAACAACTTCTTATTTATGTAAAAGGACTAAATTCTGTTATAACATAATTTATATTTCTGAAATAGTTTACCATACGTTACAACATTGAAGGTATCACATTCAATCAAATGTAGGTATAAGTGCGCGATCGTGACACACGTAGGTCTTATCAATATGTCATTATTTTGAAAGCATGCGATGTTTAATTAATGATATCATTGCGAAATTAGATATAAGCGTACGTTTAAAATTTCGTTTTCGATTAAAATAAGCAACTTTAATTTTTTTCCTTTATATCAGGGTAAACAGAGAGAACTTAGTGTTAAAACACTCAGTTTCCCAATTTAAAAAATATTAAGTATTGAGTGGCGGAACTCAATGCTGCGCATTGTCTACCAGAGCGGGAAAATAATTAAGCTATATTCTTTCTTCCAAATGGGAATCGAACCCACATCCACTAGTTTACAGCCAGATGCACCACGTCGGCTATAAAACAAATATATATAAAAACTAATAATAACACAAGCAAGTAACTGTTACATAAGTCATTTACATGCAATATGTTCCTAACTGTACCCATACGTATTACACATATAAAGGTCACCACACCATATACTCGTTGTGTATAGAATAATTAACACATAACTGCAGGGTTTATCACAATAAAAATTACAGCAATCTATTATACACCACTTTAAATCTTATGCAATTATAAAATTATGTATGTGTAATGTGTATATATAAATCAGCTTCACGCTGTATCCCGCACACAGCAGGGTAAATTTAAGTAAATATTTCATCTCCAGCGAGTGGGGATCGAACCCACAACCAGTAAAAGTCAAATTTTAACTTTCTAAGTTTCGTTTGAGTTGTTTATCTAGTAATGAAAGACTTTTATATATCTATAACATAGATAATAAGCTTTATAATTTATACAATGTACACCCACAGGCGATTTTAGCTAACAAATTGTAAGCCATTATAACTTATATGCGCCTAATTGTGCTGTTACAAAAGCTTTTTAGTAAACCACAGTCATTTTATAATTGAGCGCTAATCACACGAGTGAAATTAAATCTCTATATGGGGTTATATGTTTGGATTAATTGAGAATTATGACCATGAATGACGTAATCGTTAAAAATTGTGTAATATTAAAAAAAAAATTGAAGCTAGTGATGCAATGGTTTTAGATTTAAATCACATCAGAAATTGTAATTCATATTAACTTATAAATTTATTGAATTTTATTAGAAAAAGTCACAAGAACTGCCACGCTGCCACCAGGCAGTGCGTGTTGAGTGGCGGAACCAAACGCCTCGCCTCACGTATCGAACCCACAACCAGTCGATTTTACAGTCACACTCTGTGCCCCTGCGCCACGACTGGCTTCATCACGTTATTAAGCAAAAAGTGGATATCTCAATCAAACGCATGCATGCGGTAGGTACACTTTTCATTTATTGATGATACAACAAATTAATATTATTGGAAAAAAATTGAAACTTCAATAGAAGCAATTATGCAATATATATTAATATTTTTTTAAGTCATAGTCGCCTTTGAGCTACTTCTAATTGACGGTTATATAAAACAATATACTTTTACTTCGCTGAAGCGAGTCGAATATAATCGATATATCATTGAACAATATGATCGATTAAATAAAATTAGGTCCAATATATTTCATTCGTTTATCTTTTTTATCACAGATAAGTCGCTACATTATTAATTATAAGAAGGCTCATTAGTCGATTCCATTCATTGCTTATTTAAAATATTGATGAATATTTGTAAAATTGCTTAAAGAGATATTTAAAATAAAATTTCTACAAACTATATATACAAAGAGACTGTTAAATAAGACTAATAAGTATAGCGCAGTCAGCTAGAACGCTAAAATTAAATAACTAAAGGCTACTCTCGAAATACTGCATTATATGCAGTATTATTAAGAAATTCATATTTAACAGTGAAAACATTAAGGTATCAAAACAATCATAAGCACGACTATGTTAAACATGACGGACATTCTGTACTAACAGAGCAAAAGTGATCGTTAGGCGTTTAATATACTGGCGTGCAAAATTGGAGTATGACAACCCTTTAATGGCGGATAAGGACCGTAGGTTCCGTGGGTCGTATCTACACGAGTCATCAGTAATAAAACAC
>DWQW01002724.1:0-25467 GCA_018249695.1 Heliconius erato demophoon
CTTAATTACCTCTTTTAAACCATGAATAGACTAGCCATGATTTATGATGGATTGTTCGTTTGTGATGAAACTAATGACAGACAGATATGAAAGTGGTTTAATTTCTCTACTATTAATTTCGGATTCTCTCAGATATATTGACGTATAAAGTAGCGAATTAGTATTTTTCAACTATTCAAAAGGAAGATAAATAAGTACGACTTTTAATTTAAATTTCATCTGTGCTTAAAAAAACTTACAATAAATATTTCAAAATTTTTGCCAAAACTTTTATTTTAAAAATATTTTTAACTTGATTCTGAAAATAATAAATATAGATAGATTTTTTTTATATTTTGTTACTTTTGTTGAGGCGGTGGTGTTTTGATATAGTATGTTATTTATATATATGGAAAAACAATCAAGTAAATAAAATTAAATATTTTTTTAAAAAAATAGGGAACCAAGTGTTAAGACACTCCGTTCCCCACGCACCGCCGAAATTTCGAGACGTTGACTTGCGGATCTCATCGCTTCACTTTGTCTTATTTGCAGAGCGAAAAGGTGAAAATGTTAAACATTTCATACCCCCGAATGTGAATCAGACCACACAACCCTTGCGTTTCTTGCGGTGTCCCAATGATATTTCATACATTTTTCCCAATTTAATAAGAAATTACAATTAAAATTTTACTTTAAATCACAAGCATAAATCAATATAATATTTACAATCTTACATATCTTAAATAGTATGTATAAAGAAATGAAAAATAGATAATATTTATTTATATGATAAACGACATCGCTAACTAAAGATATTTATAGATCTCACGCTGAGGCGTCGCGGGTGGTCCCCACATTCTGTTCGTTACACCTTACTATGCTTCTGTTTCATATTGTACCATGGTTTACTATTGAGTTTTATAGAAATTATATGAAAAACAAGTTAAAAGGATAATTAATAAATGAATAGATTTTATATAAAACTAGCTTTTACATGCAAAGCCGCGTCATTTTTTTTAATAATTTAAATAATTAATAGTTGTGTAGGGTAGTCGTGACGCAGAGGGGCCTGTGACTGTAACTTAGACAGGTTACGGATTTGATTTCTACTCGAGGAAATTTAATATTTAATATTTTCATTCGCTTTGATGTCGATGCAAAGCGCGGTATTGAGTTCCGCTACTCAACACACAATGCCTAGAGAATTCGGCAGAAAGGGGGAGCGGAGTGTCTTAACACTATGTGTCTGTCTACCCTGCTACATGCGGAATACCGTGTGAAACTAAAAAAAATATTGTGTGACACATGACTCATTCTAAGTGCGGGAGTTAGCTTTAGCTGATTAACGTGATCTATTATAGTCTATGTCATTCCTCGAAAAAGAAGCTATTTATATCATAAATATTCTTTCAATAAGAACCAATAGTTCCCGATGTAAGTGCGTTCAACCTAACAAACTTTTAACTTAATAAAAATTTTACAAAATTTCAAATTCATAAAATTCATTAAATGAGAATACGAAAGATAAAATTGAAAATAATTGTAATTCATATAATCAATTCAAGAACTTTTTATAAATTGCTTAAAAAAAATAATAAAATAATAAAAAGGTGTGTCTCGTGTGCTACAATTTGGTGTAATAAAAAATATATTATCGATATTAAAATACCTTATAAATGAAGTTTCATATAACGCAATTTAATTTTGTGGCCACGACATTTGCCTTTCAAATCAAAAGCTTATTTTATCTATGTACAATTTTAAATATAATATTCTAAAAGTACGCACGAAAGAACACTACCTAAATCTTTGTAATTTTGGACACGGCTTTATAGGTTGATTTGTAACTATATAATAATTGTATCATAATAAAACAAAATTTCTACGTTACTTTGTTGACACTACAATAATATGTTACCATAGAACTGGCCTGATGATGCTGGCCACAACCTGAATAATGGAACTCTTCAGAGATTAGTAGTAAACAATTCGAGTTTACGTTCACATAGCACCGCTTATTACTGTCTATTATTTACTGTACAAAGATAATGAAAATAAATGTAAATATGCTTTTTTAAAGTATACTATATACAATATTTAATACGTGGCACAGTGGGACGATATCTGACTATAAAAGCGTAAATGATTATAATGAAATTATTTACAATTCCCCATTTTGGTAGACAGAGCAGGGCGTTGAGTTTCACCATTGGACCGTCTCGTTAAGTGCGTGAGGAACGGAGTATCTAACACTACGATCCCTCTGCCTACTGTAGAAACGTGAGATACAGCGTGAAGCTGCTATACGATATATCAAAAGAACTTTTCTAAAACCGCTTTCTTCATGGTATCATAATCAAAAACGTATACAAAGTGAGCTTTCAAATCTCGAGGTCATATAACTTTTGATGACGATTTAATAAATACTTTCGAGAGTAACTTACGTTATTCACAGTTAGATTGTATAAATAACGTATTTAATTAATTACAGTTATTACCTAATTAAATTTACTCGTTACTTTCAAAGTATTCGTAAATAGATTTTTAAAAAATTACATATATATCTTTCGCAATATATCTGTTAGTCACTTGTCTGAATGAAGTTATGTCATCTATACGTATAATAAAATCGTAACTAATCGGTGTCTGTACATGGAAGACATATCAGAAAAAATGTTACTAGGGACATTTATTGGTGTAATAGAACCCAAAAGATTTATGATTTTTTTTCTGTTTGTCTGTTCATTTTTTCACACTAATCTTAGACTTAACCGATTAACGGCTTAACCGATTCAAAAGCAGTTTTCACTGGCAAGCTTCGTTTAACATATAGAGTTGTACTACAATCGGTTCATAAATAACAAAGTTATGTCAATTTTAAGTATATTGTTCTACGAAATTACTACCTGCTAAAGAATTTATTCTTTATATCTCGTTTTATTAAATTGGATAAATCTTTTGTTTTCGATGTTTTGTTGTTTGACATTGTTTGTAAAATTATTATTTGTATAATGATAGAAAAAAATGTGATTTTATGATGATAAAAAACACCGAGATTTTAAGTTTTGGATTGACTAAGCTTACTAATACATAAACGTCATGTCTATATTAATAATATTCTCTTTTTTATAATATTTTGTTTGTAATATACATATAAATAAAAGGGCCTCTCCGTGATTTCAAAATAACCTGGTTTTTTTAAGTGCATATATTTATTACCACGATACTATAATAGAAATAAACAATATTTTTTTATCTTTCTGTTTGTCTGGACCATATGAACTAATTGTTATGGAACTAACATTGAAAGCTTACGGGTTGCGGAGCAACTTTTAGGCTATTTTATTCTAAAATTCTCGCGGGGTCCGAATTCATATTTTTATTTCTTCGCTCTGGTGTCAAGGCAAAGCGCAATGTTGAGTTCCGCCACTAAGCACACAATGCCTCCAGATTTCGGCGGAAAGTGGGAAACGGAGTGTCTTAACAATAAATACCCTCTGCCTACCCTGCTGTGTGCGGGATACAGCGCGAAACTGATTATTTTTTTTTTAACATAGGTAGAGTACCTATCGTTGTCGTTTTTATGTTAAAGTCTTAACGACACTAATATTTAAAAATATATAAGATATTATAATATTATGAATACTTGATATTTATTTTACGGAACTTTAGCTCAATTTTTGAGACGTCGCGTGTTGACGGTGACGGAACTCAGCGCCGCACTTTGTCTCGTTATCAGAGAAAAAATTAAATGACGATAATTTATCTCCCGACTGGAGACTGAACTGATAACCGTCGAGCTTATACTAAGTTATGCGGTGCCGCTGCGACGGCGACGAACACGAATATTTAAAATATCGTCTAAAACATACATATATGTACTAATCTAAATAAGAAAGACATAAGCACAAACTGAATTCATATTACAGAATTAATTTAAGAACAATAAACATACCTCATCCTGGAAAGCTCGATGTAAACTCTCCTTATTATATCTCTGGTCTCCTTGCTTCAAAATGGCGGAACACTGTTTTAGTAACGACAATCGTATCTTATCTTTTATGTTTTCTTCCTCCATAAAAGACATTCTGTGTCCTTGTCTAGGAATTCCCAATAAATCTTTTTCGTTTGTAACTTGTAAAAAATTATTAAAGTCACCATTTTTTTGAAGTTTTTCCTTTGATATATTTGTTTCGCTGTCCGTCACTTCAATGTCACTTTTCCCGCCATTACAACTGTCTATTTGTATTTTTATATTGTCTGTAGTCACAATGTTTTGTTTTTCAGATGACATTGTCTTTTTTATTATTTTTTTGTGTTACAATTTTTTTTATTGTTTTATCATATTTTTATATAATGTAATTTTTTATTATTTTTATGTTCTGAAATGAAATTATTATAAGCGTTAATTTTCCAGTTTAATTGTAATTGTATTTTTTTTTTATATAATTTTAACTAAACACTACAGACACGTGGTCCGTACTTTTTTTAACTTTTTCATTATTATCAGCTAATCAACAGTATATTTATCTGCACACAAGGCTTATAACTAGAGATAATTATCTAGATATTTAATTCCTACGTAATTGTATTTTAGAAGTTTTTTTTTATATTGTAGGTTTTTATAGTTTTTTTTTTATTGTTATAATATACTATTTAAGTTATTTTTTTGTTTATATCTTAATATAGTTAGTGATATGTATATTATTATGTACATTATTAGTAGATTTGCAATGCCTAAATAGAAATTAGTTTTGAAATTGAACCCGCAAATATCGCAATTATTCCAACTACACCAAGGTGACTAAAAACATTTAAAAATCAATATCACTTAATAACTACGTAAATATCCATATTGACACTAACGAGACAATTATGCGTACTTAATTTACATAACAAATAAACAATTTTTGCTTAAAATATTTCTGTATGTACTTGTAAATTTTAAAGCATTAATATACAAATAATGATGGAGCAATTATTATTTATTATCTATAATCTATGAATGTATATAGAATTTTTTTAGCTTCACGCAGCAGCCTTCACATAGCAGGAATGGGGACAGGCAGAGGGGACCTAGGAACTTAGAGTCGAAACGAAGACACTTCTCCGCTCGGTAACAAGGCTAAACTCAACTCAACGCGGCGTTGAGTTGTACCACTTAACACACAATGCCTCGAAAATTCGGCTTTCCGCCGTTGAGTACAGAGTGTCTTATCACTAGGTTTTAATTGCCTATCTTTACAACGTGAAATAAAAACAAATCTTATTTAATATCTTTATCTTTTTAAAAAGTTTTTGTATTACTGAAATAATAAAATATCTAATTTTAAAAAGATGGGTAAAGGCAGGAATCATTCTTTACGGCAATTTAAAACAAAAAAGAACTTACTCGTATATAAAAACCACACCCGTCTAGGGTCTCTTAATAACTTGTAAAGGAAAGGTATTCTGCATATAAATAACTAAAGCCCCACTTAAATGGTACTAAACAAAAACTAATATATTATGATGCGGCGTCCTATAGTGTAGGAACGATAAGTATTTATAAGGTTCCATAGCGTTCCGGATATCGATCGATATATGATGAACATCATGGGGCTTCAAACGTAGGTTCGCTTAGTTTTTTTTTTTTTTTGAAGCCAGTCGTGTCGCACGGTCACAAGTGTGTGACTGGGTTCGATAACGTAGAACCAGTCGCGTTTGTATTTGTTGTTCTTCGTGTGGGGATCGCCTCATTCGAAGAAAATTTATATATCCATTTCTTCGCTCTCGTGTCTCCAGATTTCATGGAAATGGGAAACAGAGTGTCTTAACACTAGATTCCCTCTGCCTAACGTAGCGACAAGAGACTCCATTCCCTACAAATCGCCTAATTTTCGAGATTATAAATGTTGAGAGGCGGAATTCAACGTTTCACTTTGTCTTGTTACCAGAGCGGGAAACCAATTTGTTTCTCCGATTGGGAGTCCACTTCACTACCGCCGATTTTGCAGTCAAGCGCTGTGGGTTTGATTCCCACTCGAGGTAGCCATTTGGCAGTGTTGAGATCCGCCACACGACACGCCATGTATCGTTGCGTAAAAATTTGTTCCCTCCCCCTCTATGTTATGTGAGGAAAATTATCTTTTTTTCTTCATACGATTAATTTAAATGATATAACGAACCGGTTCACATTGACATTGATAGCGTGACGAGATGATAAAATTCGAAAATCTCGTAAATCTCGTAGATTCGATCGAGAAAAAATCGACCAAAAAAATCTCGAAGATGTCAAAAAAACGAAAACGAAGCCACTTTTTATCTTTTCAATACAAAAAAAATATTAAATCATTAATATAAAATATTTTCACTTAAATTATTTTTTTGAAAGTACATTAATATTAAAATGTTTACTTCATAACATTCTAATTAACAGTTAAATTAAAAAGTAAATAATAAATTGTATTTATTATTATGCGCTGTCAAATTATTTTAATTACTTTTCTTGATATTATTTTTAATTTTAAAAAGCACTTAAAGTTCCTGAAGTTGTTGTCACGATATTGATAAGTCATAATTATTTTGTTTCTTTTTATTCTTCGCAGTGAATCCCGATTCCCGCGGCAGGTGAGACCACTGCCTACCGCTAGATTCTCGTTTGTGTTAAGACACTATTTCTCCACTTTCCTCCTATTTTCGAGGGCTGAGTAGGGAATAAAAATGTTTTAAATATAATGATTCCCTAAATGAAGATCGAACCTGCTGTTAATGTAAATATGGAGGCCGTCGTTGTGTATCAGCACAGCGCTTGTCTGTAAATTCGACGGTTGTGGATTCTTTTTCCACTCAGGGGTATAAATTGCATGGGGAACGAATTGTATTAACACTAGGTTCCATCCGCCATCGATATATGAGGAATACAGCGTTAAGCTAAAAAAATATTTTATTGTATTTTTACCTTAATTGGCTCAATAGCAATGCCACTGTGGCTTATTTACCGTAGTTTGATATTTCCTGATCACAGATGTTTAGGTCGATTCAGTTTTTGTTACCGACGATGAGGCCTCGCTATGAATATTGCAAAGCGTAGTGCCTCACGTTGTTTTTGATAGACTCATAAGGACAATGGTTATTTTTTAACCTCTAACACTGTATTCCTCACGTAGGAGGGTAGGCAAGGGGAACCTAGTGTTAAGACACGCGGTTTCCGTCCGTTCTCAATAAGATATTTTCGGTTCCCGCCTAATTCAGTTGAGTGGCGCTACTCAATGCCATACTTTGTCCGTGCGATTAAATGATAATAAATCATTGATTGACACGAGTGGAAATTGATAACAATCAACCAATAAAACAGTCAGTTTCTCATTTCTTCATTACGGATTTTCCTAATCGCTATAGAAATGGGACACGCAGTGTTTTGAATTCATAGGGTCAACAGAGTGTCGTGACACTCGTTAATTCCAGAAATAACAAAGTAGTAGTAGTTTCACGCTATATACCGCACGCACGTAGCAGAGTAGACATGGGGAATCTGGAAACCTAGAAACCTATTATTAAGACACCGTTCCCATTAAAATTAATTATTTAGTATTTCAAAGCTGCAGCGTTTTAAAACTTTAATTTGATTTCTTTTTATGTGTTCTATGTGATTGATTTTTAAAAATTGAATATTTATATGTGAACGCCATTTACAAGTAAATGATGACTAATAATGGTTTCATTATTAATCATCATTTACTTGTAAATGGCGCTGCCATAAAATTTTATCTATTTATTGAACTGTACAAGGTCATTGTTAATATAGGTGTTTAATTACAGTTTTTTTTTACCTTTTGTTGTATTGTTCTAATATTTTATAATATATGGGGCCATCGTGGCACAGGAACATAAGAGTGCGAATGTAGTCGCGACGGTTATGAGTTGGAGTCCCACGCGGGAGAATGAAATATTTAATATATTCATTTTCTCGTTCTGGTAACGAGGCAAAGCGCGGTGTTTATTTATGACACTCCACACATAAAACCATAAGAATTTGACGGAAAGTGTATCTATGGTAAAGGCGTGTCTTAACACTAGGTTCCCAGGTTTCTTCAGCCTACCCTCCTCTTTATGCGGAATACAGCGTAAAGCTAAAAAAATATTTTTAAGGTTTTATTCAGACACTGATTTAGAAAAGAATTACAATTCACATTGTCATTATATTATTTATAAATTTTGAATGGTATTTCAATTTGTTCCTACTAAGTATATATACTATCTCTCGCCTACCAAGTATATCCTACTAAGTTCCTACTAAGTATATACAGGATGGAAGTGTTAACACCACTTTAAATGAAACCACAGTTAAACTACTTTATTAAAATACAATAAAAAAAATCCCAAAAATTAAAAAAATATTTTTTCAAACAAAATAAATAATAAAATTATTGCTGTAGTATAAAACGCTATTGTCAAGAACGACGCACGCACACATAAGCCTATCAAAGTGAAACCGCCGCATGCGCCTCATTCCGAAATCGAGTCATATGTATTGGCGGCAAAGTTCATAGTTGATTAACCTTTAGTAGTATTTTTCCTATTAATCCTACGTCTAAACTGTTGAAGTATCTTGATTATTTTTTTAGGTGTGGGCTTAAAATATTTTACCCTATATGCTGTTCCCGTAAAAGGAGCGCTGACACTTCCACTCTGTATACTGTTAAGATGAAAATCAATTTAATATTTCTTAAAAGCGTATAGAGCCAGTCGTGGCACAGGGGCGCCAAGTGTGGGCTGTGGGTTCGATCCCTACTCGAAGAAATTAATTATTTACTTAAATTTACATATCCATTTTTTCGCTCTGGTGTCCAGATAAAGCGTGGCGTAGTTACACCACTAAACACGCAATGCTTCCAGAATTAAGCGGAAAGATGGGAACAGAGTGTCTTAACACTAGATTCCCTCTGCCTACCCTGCTTTGTGCGGTATACTGCGTGAGGCTGGTTTAAAAGCGTACAACACTTCTAAGAAATATAATCAGCACTTTTAAGAAATATTAATTGATTTCATCTTTATTAATAAGTACATACAAATTCCATTAAGAAGAAAATAAAATAAATACTTATAAGTATTTTTTTTTATAGTTTCACGCTGTATACCGCATATAGCAGAGTAGGCATGGGGAATCTGGAAACCTTGGAACCTAATATAAGACACACCTTTCCCATTAAGACACTTTATTTAATATATCACTTTCCACCGAATTCATAAAGCATTGCGTGTTGATACTACCAGAGTGAAAAAACTAAAATATTAAATATTTAAATATTCCTCCGAACGGATATTGAACCCACAACTGTTGCATATACAGTCGCTCACTTATACCTCTGCGCCACGAGGGCCTGCAATTCTTATATAAATACTTATATCAAATTAAAAAATCAAGTTCACATTATAATGTTTAGTCATAAAAAGTGAGAGTTGAAAATATTTAGAACACATGTCTCGAAAAAAATAATTTTATAAAATCCGTGAACCGACGACAGATAGCGAGAATCAATTAATACAGGTTTTCGGTAAAGATTTTTTAATATAATTACTTTTCGTACTTAATTTTGGCTGTTTTGGTAAAAATTTAAATTGTTATTTTCATAATTTAGATTACAAATAATATTAAAGTTTTGTTTTGTATATTTTTAAAACAACAACATTATAATGTTGTTGTTTTAAAAATATATGTTCAAATTGTTTTTTTTTGTATATAGAATATTTGATATTAATTAATAATTCTTAATGTACCTACCTTGAAATAAAGTTAGGTTAGGTTAGGTTATTTCTTATTTAGAAAACGTATAAAAATTTTAACGCAGCGGGACTCGAACCCGCGCCTCCTGGAAACCGACCAGGTGCTCTGACCACTAAGCCATGCGTTCAGCGGTCAGAGCACCTGGTCGGTTTCCAGGAGGCGCGGGTTCGAGTCCCGCTGCGTTAAAATTTTTATACGTTTTCTAAATAAGTATTTTTCTTTCCTAAGTGTGGAATAACACTTTAAAAATGTTTAAAAATAGGTTATTTCTGTACATAAATTGTAGTCTATGAGCTATTCTGATGTACATATAAGCTTTATTACTGTAACGTTTCATTTATATCCAACCATCCTCACAAATTTTCAAATTGGCAATATTAGAAGTATTCTCTTTATTTTTGGCACACTTTTATTATCTCAGTCCAACTAATATAATCTAACAAAAGATGACTTACTCGATATATACTTAATAATACTTTTTGCGTTTTTGAAAACCGTATAATTTAGCGAAACTAACTGCTATGGGCTTAAGATTTACTAAGAAAAAGTTTTAAAAAGTGATCAAAGAATTGCCTTCTGCGCAAAATTGCTTACTAAACGATCGAATTAATCAAGGCTTTCTCCAAATGGATTATAGCTACAATCTGTTTTATGATTCCTTTGAATGAACTTATAACTTCCGCCGTAAATCGTATATATTTTTACGACGCCACGATGGCTTTCCGAGACGATTATTTTAGCATAAATGATCACAGTGTAACAATAAAATCATAATTTGTTTTTGAAAAGAACTTTTTTAAAAAAATTATGTAGTTATCGACCTATAGATCATTCAACATTTTTTAAAATAGGTAAATATAATTGTTACGTTTTATGAATTAATTCTTATCGTTTATTATGCAATTTTAACATTTATTCATTTTCTTATTTGAACTTTGTTCGAATTATTTTTTCAATAATTGACTGACTAATTCACAATTAAATAGACTAATCTATAATTTTCTTTATTATAATAATTTGACAATATTTATATCTCGTATTTTATATATATATTGGAACTTTTAATTAGATTTTTTTTAATTAACTGTCCAATTTACTAGTTAATAGATTATTATTTTAAAAAATAATTTAAGTATATTTATTTCAGATGTTTTTGAGAATTAGCCTCACTGTTTTCACTTAATAAACGTTATTGAGAAATGACACATAAATACACATATTTACTTTTATATACACATATAGTACTTCTAGCAAAATTTCGTCTTCACACGAGCGATCGAGACGCGTTTTGGTTTCACACTACTATATGATAGGCAGGTTCCAACTTATGCCATATATATAAATAAGTACATTATCATTTTTCTTATCACATTTGCTGCCCTAACAGGGTTAACGGAGGAACCTAGTGTTAAGTCACTCTATTCACAATAAATATATATATATCTACTTAATATTATGTGTGCAAAAGTTGTTGGAAACTTTAAAACTTTAGTAACTAAACAACTACCAATTTCTTTCTGTAAAATTAAGACGGAGGAATAGTTACAAGTAAGTAATTAAATTATTAAACTTATTATTCTGATTAAAAATAGTTTTTCCAACAACTTAAAATGTTTTTGTTTGTGATTCATTAAGAATTTAGGGTTAAGACTCTCCATTCTCCATGACCCCAATTTGACGCTGCCGCTGTGCCTCTACGACACAAGGATCATAACTATTCAAAGAATACTCATAAATCGATGCCAAAAGAAAACGAAAATAACAAATCCGGGTGTTTATATTAATGAAGTTATTATATATTTTTGTATGTCAGACTTCATCCAAATCTGCTCAAATTTTTATAACTGATTGAGTAACAAGATTGCAAATATCTAAATATATATTATATTGCCATATAAACTTTCACTTTTCCGTATTAGAAAGATTTGTGTTAGGAGCGCGTTAAAGTCTTTTATAAAGGCATTTATGATTTATAAATATTAACTATTAAAATAAATAAATAAATAGCTTCATGCTGTATTTCGAATACAGCAGAATATGCTGAGGGAACCTAGTGTTAAGACACTCTTTTTCCACTTTCCGTAGGATTTTTCGAGGCATTGTGTGGGGGAAATTAACGCTAGGCCTTTGCTTTTATGCCAGAGCGAAGAAATGAAAATATTAATGAATAATTATTATAATAAATAATACATTAAATAATAAGTGAAGAAGTATAACATAATATTCTATTTTATTTAATTACTTTTAGTTTATAAATACATGAAAATTGCATTTTGAAATATCTAAACACTTTTTAACTATAGAGCCAGAGCGAATATTTTACAAAATTTTGATAATTCATTCCCGCGAGTGAGATCGACGCCATTATCGTCACGTATACAGAACTGATGTTTTTTTTTAAACTAAAAAAGAAATAACAAAATTGATACAGTTCAAAAATCAAGCCAATTTGTAAAAAAAAGTAGTATAAAGACGTTACGTAAACTGGTTTTAAATGATATGCCTGATTGTTATTTCTTATCAAAATTATATTTAAATTATCTAATTTAAATTTGTATTATTATCGGAATTTTATTCGACCGCCTGGTTATATAAGGTCTTATCAATTACAATGTTAAATATGTCTGCCAGTACAGTGGCTAATAAGTTTAAACAAGTGGTTGTGAGTTCATATCAAACTTTTTTTTTTAATTTCCGCTACCTAAAGATAATTACTAAGAATTAGCAAAAATTTCCCTACAGAGATGCTAACAACATAAATCAGTTGTAACAAGCATATAAGAATTGCGATGTAGCTTGATGGGAACGGGACTGGCTTTGCAGTCAGAGCGCTTGGACGGTTCCGACGAGGCGCGGATTCAAATCCCGCTGCGTTCAAACTTTTATACGTTTTCTAAAAAGTATTTTTCTTTCCTAACTGTGGAATGACACTTTAAAATTTTTAAAAATATTTAATAAATAGCATTCCCTCTCCCCAAATGATAATTCTTAGTAGTCATTAGTAATATCTTTGGGTAGCAGAAATTTGTAAAAATCTCCCTACAGAGATGATAATAACATAAATAAGTTGTAACAAGCGTTTAAGAATTTCGGCGTAACTTGATGAGAACGTATGTCTTGAATGGTTCCCAAGAGGCGCGGGTTCAAATCCTGCTATGTTAAAAAGTAGTACCCTAATTTGTCTTTTATATATCCGAGTTAAAATTTTATTCGCTTATTTTATTTATTTACTTTTATACCAGCAAATTTTGTAGCATTTTTTTCTGGTTTGGTGGTTTTTCTTTACATAATAAAAGATCATATAAATCTCTACATACATCTAATATTTTTATATCTTTATTTATCTTTTTATTAGTGATTACATGTTCAATTTATTTTTTATAGAACCCTGCTATATGCGGGACAAGAAACCTAGCGATAAGGCACTCGTTGAATTGTTGAACGGAACTCAACGCCGCGCTTTGTCTTGTTACCAAAGCAGTAAAGAGAAAATACCATCGCATTTACATTCAGACCCAGTGTTTCAAGTCTGTGAAGTGTTTAAAGTGTTATAATATTAAAAGTCCATCGATTTGCCAGTTCATGTTAACGTCTCTTGCCCACCTGCAGCAATCATAGCAGCCTGTAGCTGCAGCCGCAACTAGGCCACGATCAAAATATCTTATAAATCATATTACAAAGTGATTATTTAGTAAAATATAGCAATCTGTCAAACTGTCGGTCCTAGTTTATGAAACACATATCTATTGCAGAGATTGGAAACCTAAGATTGTGGAAGTATATTAATATAATAGACGAACAAACTTAGTCAAGCCCTAAATTATTGAAATTTTAAATAATTTATGAGCTTTAATAAAATGGTCAAATTTTATGACGCTATAATATTACAATGGTGAATTATGTACGAGATTACCGTAAGTTCAAACTAATTTTGGATGATTTTGTATGTTAATATGCAGTCGCAGAATACCGCCCAGATTCAAGGGACTGATATACAAGAGCATCATTCGGCCGGTTTTTTTATACGGCAGTGAATTCTGGTATCTTTGCACACTTAGAAGCTTTCCGTCATGGAAATGAAGATGCTAAAGTAGATGCGGAAACGCGATCTGTCTTGGAGTTCGTGACGTAGCGGATAAGCCCCAAGAAGGTCGCACTAAAATGATATGACCATGTTGCGTGCCGTGTCGGATACAAGTGATCACCGCCGCCCACAACCTCGTAACCTCTTAACACCAGAGGAACTACAGGTGCGTTGCCAGCCTTTAAAGTTGAGTATAGATTAAACAGTGTAAGTGTTGTTAAAAGTTCAAAAGAAGTTCGAAAATTATTTGTAGAAAATAAAAATAGTGTGTTTCCAGCTGACAAACCGAAACTTGCAGCATGCAGCATGTCTTCATCTATCAAGACATAATATAACTTCGGCTACGAATTTAGTGTATTGCTTCACGCTTTTTCCCGCATAGCAAGGTAGGCAAATGAAACTTAGTGTTAGGACACTCATGTTCCACGATCCATCCATTTTTTGAGACAATTTTTTTAGTTAAGATAATTCAGTAAAGGAACTTAACGCCACGCTTACGATGAAATAAAAATCATTTAAATATAATCATTCCCCCGAGTGGGGATCGAACTCACGACCCTCGTTTACACAAGACGTAATTATATTAAACCTAAAAATGTTTCTTTTTTTAATTATAAACTTCCAGTTAAATTATTGAAAATAGTTTTTTCGTTATAATATACATTGGAAAAACACTGATAGAACATTTTACAACCAAAAGGTTTACAAGCGCTGTATAATTTTTAATTACAGCAATTAAGTTGTCGCGATGTGATAAACTTTCAATTTATTATATTTATCCTCTTAATGAATGTTTAGTTTTTAGATTTTTTTGTAATACTAATACCAACACGCAGATCCACTCACTAAGCGGTACTAAAAAGCCGTAGGTTCAATTTCCTTTTAGGACAATATTTGTATGTTAAACAATTTCTATTTAGAAAAAGACACATTTCTTATATTATAATTTATTATCTATACTTCAAAATACTCTAAAATATGCCCAAATTTTCTTATTTATACTACGTTAATAGTTATAAAATAAGTCCGAATTGAAACATATTATTATTTACAAGCACTCACTTATTGTTCACGTCTACAGTCACCTTAGAAACTTAAATTCATTCATTCTACCTCAATGCACATTTTTTTTTATTTTCACATACCTTTAACAGATACTTGCTATCGCTTCGCCAGCATTCCATCTACTTGCCAAATACTTTTATTATGTTGCATTTGCCAAGAGATTGATACGTTCAATCATGAACACTACGTGACTGTATGATAGGAAGTCATCGGCGGCAAGGGCACCCCCCGCGGGACTCGCGCCTAGGCTTGTGGCCGGAAACGGAGCGTTGAATTATTTTAATTTTACATTTTCTCGAAAAGTATACGCTCAAATATACGCTACTAGAGGGCGCGCGCGGCTTCGCCCGCTTATTAGGAGTGAATTCTAAAAAAACCACGAAACACGTGTTCAATAAAATATTTTTAACAGTCTGAATTTATTTTTTTATAAAAATCGGTGGCAATTTAAAGATTTTTCCATATAAACTTTCAACCCCTTATTTGAACCCTTAGGGGGTGAATTCTTAAAAACCATGAAATACGTGTTCAATGAAATATTTTTAAGAGTATGAATTTCAAATTTTATAAAAATCGGTACAGATTAAAAAAAAATTCCATACAAACTTTCAACCCCTATTTCATCCCTTTAGGGTTAAAATTTTTTAAATTCCCTTCTTAGTGGATGTCCAGAATATGAAAATAAACATCTGCCCAAATTTCACGTTTCTACCATCAGCGGTTACGGCTCTGCTCGCGTCTTACCTCAGTCAGTCAGCACAAGTCCTTTTATATATATAGATTATACATTAAATATTATACATTAAATTTCTTTGACGATGAAATAACTTTCGTTCGTAAGTTTCAATATACACGTGAAATAAAAATCGATGAAATATCACCTAACAATTTTCAATTATTCTTTGTCACAAAATGTCTTATTGTCACTTATTTATAAGATATAGATATATGATTTCGTGAACTTTTTTTAGAACTAATAAAATTTAATATTGTAGTCATGCAACGTACTGTTATGTGGCTATACGTAATGTATAGCCTATAGCACTCCTAAAGAATGCAGCTTTCATACAAAACAAAAATAAAGTAAATCGTACCAGTAGATCCAGAGATCTTAGCGTTTAAACAAATAAACAAACAAATTCTTCCGCTTTATTATATTAGTATAGATCCTAGAATTCACTTAATCAAACGCTGTATTCAATCAAGGCTTTATCATCACTAAAACCTCGTTTCAGATAAATTATATACAAATAATGGTTTACAATCAAAGGTCAATTGATTGCATATAAAATTAAATCGTTTATTACTTTAGCTTTATATTTGTAGGCATTCATTCTTTGGGAAGCTAAGTTATTTTTTTTTCGAGTTTCACGCTGTAATGCGCATATAGCAGGGTAGGCAGAGGAAAGATAGTGTAAAGACACTCCGTTGCCCATTTTCATTCAATTTTTTCGAGGCATTGCATGTTAAGTGGGGGAACTCAACACCACGGACCCTGATCACAGAAATGAAAATATTAATAAATATTGATTTATTTTGCTGAGTGGGAATCGAACCTACGACCTTCACGTTGCAATCACACGCTTGTGCCACTATGCTACGACCTCCTCAATTATTTACAGGAAATAGATATGCTATTTCATGCTAATAAATGAAAAAGTTTGGGTTTTTTTTTGCTATTTACACTTTACAGGGGAAGACATTGAGACTATGAGATATTTGTTGTCCACTTTCTGTTATTAGACGCTGAATGGCAGAAAGGAACCTAGTACTAACGTAGTACTAGTAGGAACCTAGTACTAACCTAGTACTAGTAGGAACCTAGTACTAACCTAGTACTAGTAGGAACCTAATACTAACCTAGTACTAGTAGGAACCTAGTACTAACACACTCCATCCTCCACTTTCCACCCCAAGTTATCGAAACATTGCACCTCAAATCGTACCTCAAATCCTCCCTTTGTCTTCTTGTTAACAGACTGTCGAAATGAAAATATTGCATTCTCCCGAATGCAAATCGAACCCATAACCGTCGCGATTACTATCAGATCGTGTCCTACGACGGACTCAAGTATTTGAAAATACTGCCATATACCCATTTCCATAAAACGTAAAATCCAGCTATACTGCACTATGATGGAATGAAGGTCAAATTCTATATAGCCTACGATAAAACATCAATCTAAAAGACTAATGATAGCCTGCGGTTTCTATTAACTTACGCAACTATTTGCCTGCTTAATAAAAAACGGATGCATTAAGTAAGAATAATCTTAAATAGTAAAATATAAATTTTACAACTTCGATTGGATATTTACTATGGACAGGTAGGCGGTAGACCTGCGGCAATGTTTCCAGGCCGATACGACTCGGTTAACTTCAAAACCGTGTCTATCTCCATCTTAAAGGCCAAGAACGCACGCAAAATCTTAATTGGAAACACTAAATCGAACCCAAAACCATTGCCTTTTTAGTAAGTCGTGTACCTATTTTAGAATCAAAACCATTATTAGAAACTATATTTTTTATAATAAAATCCAATTAGAAAATCTTTTGAAACTTAACATAATAGGATTTAATCATCGATGTTGTTTCCTTGTTTATATAACTGATTAAAAAATACAGTCTTTCAATAACATAGCATAGAGGCGTCTTACTTGCTTTGTTGTTATATACCACTTGAATTAGATAAACTTATATCTATACTAATATTATAAAAGAAAGAAGATTTATTTGTTTGTTTGTTTGTGCACTACGTACAATACATGTATAAACAATATATAATTTGTTTTCAATATAATAATAGCTTTAAACGGGCGAAGCCGCGGGTGGATCGCTAGTGCTAAATATATGAAGATAAGAAGCTGTTAGTTATATCTTAAGAGCCATTATAAAAATTAGTTGTTCCAAACTGGTTGAAATGAAGATCTCACAGAAATCACTACGCTTCGCACGTCAACGTGTACAATGATATATGAGTAGCATTAATATTTAATGCTAAAGAAAAATCTTCTTCCCATGAGAAGTTGTTAACAAGAAATATATAGAATAAAATGTTTTAATTTCTTCTATAGAATAAAATTCCACATTACGGTAACATTTCATTTTTTGAATAAATATCATTGAAAGAAATATTTTTTTTCTTTTTAAAAAAAAATTCGTGGCACAGTAATTAAGTGTCTAACTAAAGTCATAAATAAAGTGGTTTATGACGAAAATTCGATTCTTAGTCATGGAATAAAATTATTTAATTAACACATATGTTTTAAGCCTAATAGTGGCACATGGAGATTATTTTCTGTATACAATACTTTAAATAAATTCTCATTTTTGTTATTACTATTATTATTAATTTAACGACTAGATATCACTAGGAAATATGACATAAAAATTAGTTTTAAGAAATTACAATCATTCCCCCTCACAGGCATCGAACCCACAATCATCGCGTGTACAGTCGAATAGAAAACAAAATAAAAAATAATAACAATCGAAGCAATAAATTTGATTACCTGTAGCATCATTTGTACCAAATTAATCGACTGTCGGATTGATATGTACAATAATAATAGATACATGTGATGGGTTCGCGACCTCTGTCCAAACACTTGATGCCGAAAAGCGAGTATATCTTTATATAAAAATTAATGTTCATCTATCTATACGTATAGTAAAAATATAATTTATTACTGTCTGTACATGGAAAATATGTGTGAGAGAAAATTTTATATTCAGGGCTTATATGGACCCAAAACAGTGATTTATAAAAAAATTGTCTGTTTGTCTTGTTTATTTAGAAACGGCTTTGTCGATTTACATGTTCTTTTTCGATAATAAAATTATTTTGGTAAGCAATTACATTTTTTTAATTCAACATGATTGTTAAAAAAAAACTAATAATAGTAGATAAATACTTTTTTCATACAATTGTTTTAAAACTGTTTTGTTGAATTGGTTGAAATGTTAATACATAAGGCTTCCGTCCTTTTCTTTTGTTTTCAGGTGCGAAACATTAATATAATTTTTATGGGCTATGTTTTGATCAGCTCAAATCCATAAAGACTTACTCAGAATGACGGCCCGTACATCACTTTAACTTGACTTTTTTGCGAAGTCGCTAGCAGATAGACCATGGCCTTTCATTATAAAAATGCCTTAAGTGCAAATGTTAAAGTTAATAAAATTTTAATATATAGCTATGTTTGATCTCTCACCTTTAACATCAGCAGGGAAAGCAGAGGGAGTCTAGTGTTAATTGTGACTCCCCGTTCCCCATTTTCCGGCGAATCCGCCGCGCTTTGCCTCGACACTAGAACGAATAAATAGGTTCTCCCAGAAGCTAAAAAAAAGTAATCTTAAATCCGCCCCAAAGTTCCATCCCCAGTAATAAAAACTATATTTGTTGTATACAAATATTTGTTCTTTTTTCCTATTTAAGTATTCCTATAATATTGACAATTTCGTGAAAACAATGAAAAGTACATAAAAAGAAAGGAAACTAAACAGGCAACTTATATTATAATAACGTTGATATTTATAAGCAGTCATATCATTTTGTAATACTTTTTTTCATAGCTTCACGTTGTGTCAAGCACATATCAATAAATATAAATGGAACCTGGGAAAGTGGGAATATAGTGTTAAAACGCGCCGTTCCCATTAAGACACTTCCGTTCATCACAATGAAGATTTTATTTCCCTGGGTGAAATCGAACCCCCAACCATCGCGTATTTTCTTAAATATTTTTTATATAACAATATTAAATTTGTATTGGTTTTATTTAACATTAATTTTGTGTTGGTTTTGTTTAGCATTGTTAAATTTCTATTGGCCAATTTCAGTGCCCAAGCTGATCGCTGGTCAGTGGATTACAACACCATTTTACAGGTTCACATTTTAAGTATGCAAGTAACGCCATCTGTAGTGTGTTTTACTAATCAGTATATTATTATTATATTATTTTAGTATAGTTACTTACTACTAGATGGAGCTGTTACTTAGAATTAAACATAACAGTACTAAACTTGAGCCAATAGATGGCACCTCACAAAATTTTAATATATATTTTTAAATATGTATCATTGAAAAATATTTTAAAGTGTAAAATTTAAACTTTACTTACTTTTTTACTTACTTCTTTTGTGGGAAACATAATCACGTATCATACATATAACCCTTTCATCATTTTATGAAATTGGAAAGGTACGTGAAGAAGAACTCAAAACACATCTGCAATTTAAATAGTATTTCAATGAAATTAATAATAACGTTATAATCGTACTTTTACACATTTTTTTTTAGGTTCACACTGTATCCCGCACATAGCTTGGTAGGTAGAGGGAACCTACGAATCTAGCGTAAAGACACTGCGTTTGTATTAAAACACTTTTGTTTCTCACTTTTCGCCGATTTCTGGAGGCATTGCATATTAAGGAAAGTAGAATTAGTATAGTATGAACACTTTTCAATTGTATTAAAGAAAAAAATGGGTAATTTTTGCAGTCTTTATTAAATACTATCATTTACAACAAATATCTTACGTAATACAATCAACAATTTAAGCAATAATATCTAATAATATAATTTATACAAAATCTTGTCTAAGCAGAACGAGGCATATTTAAAAAAATCTATTAGGTACAACAACATTTAAAATATATAGATGTATGTATGAAAAAAAAATTAAATATAATTACAGATAAGCAATAATAAAATGAAACAAATACTTTTACTTTTATAAAAACAATAACAATCGAAGACATCAACTAAGGTTTAATTGACATCATTTTTTCCTAAAAGTATATGTTAGTCAAATAAAATTATGTATCTTATATAATAATCAACTCAATTTTATTCGAATTAAAATCTAATCAACGTTCCCGAGCCAATATCCAATTTTAACTTTTATTTATTTTGTTAAAAATATAAACGTATCTTAGAACCCATTTTTGGATTAGACTAGATGTTTCGTTATATTTAAAAAAAAATGCTTCAAGTTAAAAATCTGCTTACATTAAATATAATAGGTATATTGAAAAATATTCGATTTAATTTAACTCTAATTAAATTTTAGTTGATATCTCTGAGTCAATAAACATTTTTTAAATTATTTTCTTTGATAAAAATATGTAACACTTTAGTAATATATTTAAAATATTTTAACTTCTAGTCAAAAAATCATTAGCAATGGCCTTCCAGTTAGTGGGGTCGTCTTCGGGGTCGGGTTTGGACTTTCTTAGCATTTTCAATAGTTCCCAACCGTTTGCTTTTTCGGTTGAAGCCACGTAAGTGTTATTTGGATCTTGTTCTAGAGTGTAGGCGCCTAGGATTAGACTTTGGACTAGACGGGCTGAAATTAGTGTCTGGAAACAAATATATTTGGTATATTTGACTATATTTTTTTCACGCTGTATCCCGCATATAGCAGGGGAAGGCAAGTGTTAACTCCGTTGCCAAACTGAGTGTCTTAACACTACGAAAAAAAATATATATTCGTCAATTTACCTTTAATAAACGATATTCTTCTTCGGGTAATCGTCTAGAGACAGTATAACCTGCCAAAGCAAGGCCCCCGGTCCTCGGGTCACCCGTCAACAGCATCATATACGTCATGGTGATAGCCAGCTCGAATACGTAGTAGGAATACTGTATGTCGCCGAAGTCTATTATGCCGGAGATGCGGTAGTCAGTTTTACTGAAAAAAATATATATCATATAGTGCTCTAAAAAGTACAAAATCTACAACTCCTTTAAAATTAAGGAGGTCGTGGTGGCAATGCCTGACTGTAAACGAGTCGATTCTGTATTCAATTCTCACTCAGAGGAAAGAATCGATGTCTCGAAAAAGTGAGATTTTGAGGAATCTATATGTTGGTCCAAATTAAGTAATTACCTCCTTGTATGCTTCATTTTTTCATGTAAATTTATAGAAAATAATATGATACTAAAAAAATAGATTTTTTTAAGGAATATTCCTATATTTTCAAAGCAGTTTTATAGCAACAACCAACTGGGTACATATCTAAATTAAGCATGCATATTTGCTTGATAAAACTAGCAGGTGTCGCGAGCTCTAAAAACTTATCAAGTAAATTGAAAGTAAATATAAACTTTTCGTTACAGTTTCGTTTCTTTTTTTCTCATCTTGACCTCCGTCACAGCGTCTAACTGTAAATGCGGTTGTAGGTTCAACTCCCACTCGCAGGAATGATTAATTTTCATTTCCTCGCTTCAGAACGACGAAAAAATAACATGACAAAGCCCAGCGTTGAATTCCGCCACTCGAAACGCAATGTCTCAAAAATTGAGCAATGCGTAGTGAGCGGAGTGTTTAGCATTGAGTCCGATCTGTCGTGTTCTATATGGAATACAGCATGAAGCTAATCAATGAACATTTATCTATCATTCAGCCAGAGAGTGCAAGCAGAGAGTAAAATTATTATATAGTTATAAAAACCCTTCGCCATTGTTAATTTATTTAAACACAAAATTATAATAACCAAAAAATCTTTTATTTCCCAGGTTAGCCAATGTAAGTAAAAAATATTACCTATTAAGCCCCGACGTAAACAAAGAGGTTCTATATGTTTTGGGTGTATATGTGAATTGGTGTTTATCTTCGTGTATGTCTGTGGCACCGTAACTCTCAAACGGAGAAATCGATTTTGATTCAGTTTTTTCTTTATTTGAGAAATATTAATCGACAGTGTTCTTAGCATTGTTTCAATAAAATATGTCAAGCTATTTGAAGATTATCAGGTCTTTTTATATTGTTTGTTTACGTTTTAAAGCTTTTAGTATCGGGGGGGTTTAATTATCAATTATATGGAATGGCTTACACCGGCTCACCTTAAGACTATTCCGTTAAGTATCTGCTTGCAAACTCTCAAAACTGACGGTGCAAGTGGCCTATATAAAAGGTTTTTTTTTGTCAATTCTATAAAATTGTTTTTACTTATATAAGGCATATCTAAAGGTGTTTTTTAATTAGGGCCTTTTTTGTCAAATAACAATCGGATAAAAAAGAATAACAAATTATAAACATTTTATAGATTTTTTTAATTTAAAGTTGGCTTAAATATGTTGAAAACAAAAGAGAATGTAGGTACTAAGTATTATATAATTTCGTCTGTCTTCCAATTTATAATTAAAATTTAAAGAAAAAAAATGTAACAAAGAATTTATTTGCCGTTTTATTCGAAATTGTTAAACTAAATTACACAAAAATATTCCCATTAAAATCTTTAAAGTCGTTTTGAAAAAAGAAATAATGTAGTGCTTAAGACACCTCATCCTGCGTTTGCCGCCCGAACTCAAGATCCAGCTTGTTGAGTGGCGGGACTCAACGCAGCCCTTACACCGGGGAAACAAAAATAATTTATTCTCCCGAGGGGGATCTATCTCCAAAACCGTGTTTTTAATAAAGCGCTGTACTACACGACAATTGCCTAACGTTTACTTTCCTGATAGACGGTAAAATTCATAACAATAGGTACAGGTTTTTTATACGGTATTAAATTCAGGCATCGATAATATAATTTATTTAAAATGAGTATAAGTCGTAAAGTTTATCACCAGTTCTAGAAAATTCTTTCCCATGGCTTCAATACATGAAATCAAAGAAATATTTAATTTACCTGGCGCCAGGTTTGGGACTGACGAGAATATTCATCTCATTGACATCTCCATGTATGACTCCCTTCTCCAACTCATCAAGTCTAGGCACTACTGCGTATTTAAACTCTTCGATTACCTGTTTGAAATATGGAAACTTTAGATATATCAAAAGAGTCGTCGCTCGCGATTTTGTTTGCGTGGAAATCAAGACGTAAACTAAAAAATTAAAACGTTTCTTCTTTTTCCCATAGAAATTTCGAGGAATCCTCTCTTAATGCTCCTCCGACACCTTCCTATATGCTAAATTTCAACTTTCTCAGTCAGTCACTTAGTTAAAATAAAGTGTATGCGAAAAAATTATTTATCCTAACTGAATTTATAATGCAATGATTTTATATAATTCAAATAACCATTTTCAAAAATCTGAAATAAAATAAATTGTTATTACTTTTTTAAAATACGTAATTTACCTCTTCAACTAAGTCCAATTTTTCCGCATCTTTAATGACATATTTGAATTTCTCAAGGTCCGGCACTTTGCTTAGCATCCAGATATGCTCGCGGGACACAAGCCCGGAGTGGTTGAAATTCTGGAAAAGAATAAAAAGAAATTATTATGAAGAGTTGAGTACTTCTAATATTTTAATTTACTTAATATCCTATTTTTACTTCATTTAGAAATAGCTATAACAACATCTAAGATATTACCCACCAAATATTACCTAGGGTAAGGACAGAGGGAGTCCAATTTTAATACACTCCACTTTCCACTTTCCGTCGAATTCTGGAGATTTTGTATATTGAGTGGCGGAACTCAACCCGCGCCTTGTTACCAGAACGAAGAAAAGAAAATATTTATTATAACATTTCCTCGAGTGGGAATCGACATGTCGCTGTCGTTTACAGTCACGTGCTTGTGCCCATGCACCATGATTGGCGCATGCGCATATCTATAATAATCTGAAATCTTACTTCATTTAGTTCATCTGAACAAAGGCTTTTGATTTTTTTTATGAATGTTCTATTTAAAAAAAAGATGATATAATAAATATTTTTAATAAAATGCATTTAAACTCACTAACTAGAATATGGTTATCAATATAAATAGAACCCGTATATCAAATTATTCTATTTATAATGTAAAGATGTCTATGAAATTTCATATACGAGTATACTTGTCTGATATATTATGTAATTTTTAGTTCGCATGGCGTATAACAAAGAGTGTTTAACCTTGCAACTAACTATTCTAGGTCATAATTGTGTGTGACTGATGCATTACCATCAGTACAGTACTAAATAAAAGCACGGTGTCGCAGTTGTGTATCGTCTAAATATCAGTAATGGTTATGAATTCGATGCCCACTCAAGAAAATATGTAGTGTCAATATTTCATTTCGCAAATTTAGACATTATGTGGTGACAAGTCCCGCTTGATACCGATATTTACGTTCAGAAACGAGAAAAAACACATAGTTAACGTTCCTTAAAGTGCGGATCAATTCCAGAACAATCACATACTTAGTCAATTTAAAATGCTAACTGATCCTCATTAAAATAAATTTTCATTTGATATACAAAAAAATTATTCAAAATGCTCTCTACAACATACATGTTATAACATTGTTATCAATAGTTGTGGGTTCGATAAAAAATCATGAAAAAAAGTCGTTGAGTTCCGCTATTCAACAAACAATGTCTTGAAAATTGAACGGAAAGTATCAAGACACTTCGTTTCGTTTTCGTCACTTTCTTCTTTGGTTGTTTCTCCTGAATACCCTACTAAATGTGAAGATCATGGAAATCATCATCAATCTGCATAAAGCAATTTACCTGTAACTTATTATCCAAATTAGCGACAAACTCCCCAAGTTGGTAGAACAGTGACTCAGAACGAGGAACATCCTTCAACAATTCTCCAGGAATGAACTCCAAGAGGCGCACAACGTGTTG
>DWQW01002725.1:0-25464 GCA_018249695.1 Heliconius erato demophoon
ACCTAGTGTTAAGACACTCCGTTCCCCACTTTCTGCCGAATTCTGGAGGCATTGCGTGTTGAGTGGCAGAACTCAACGCCGCGCTTAACCTCGACACCAGAGCGAAGAAATGGAAATATAAATATAAATTAAATTAAAGGAAATAAACCGAATAATAGAACTTCTTCTGTAATAAATACGGTTGAAAATATCTTTAAATAATATTCTGGTAAGAACAAGGTGCGCAATATTTACGATTGCTTAAATATTAATTAATTCCAATATTTTTAACGCTAAATGTTTCTCAATTATTTTGCATTTAAAAACTCTTTGATGACTTATATAACTTATTTATTTCTAATAAAAGATATGGAAAGAGACTTCGTTTGACATAGTATCGACTGAAAGAAGGTTATAGACTGAGATCCCAGGGCACCCACACTTACGTCATTTTAGCAAAGCTAAAATTTCATAATTGCAAGCAGAGACAGTGATATTTTTTCCGCTCTGTTATCTATATCTACCCCACTAATTTGAAGCCTAAAAATGTTGAACCAATTCTAATTAAATAAAACGATAATCACGTGTGTTGTATAGAAGCACGCTCAATTGTTTATTTTATTCTATTAGTATTTGTTGTAATAGCGGTTACAGATATACATACATTATCTATGAAAATTTTAACTATCTAACCATCACACTTCGTGAGATACAGCCTAGCGACAGACGGACCGACTGAACAGAATCCCGTTTTACCCTTTGGGAAACCTAAAAAAATATTTAATTTACACATATTAAATCACCAGTCTTTAATACTTAAAAGCGAAACAAAACTAAGATAAGATAAGATAATATAACTAAAAATATTTTTTTACAGGAAATATTTAGCGAGTCGGTATCGGAAGGAGCCTGGGGGCGGCGTCCATGCATAATGCATAGTTTCAATTGTCTCGCTGTGCAGTTGGCGGCGTTTAAAATTCAGCCCGTACTTGCTTCTTTAAGGGGCCAGTCTTTATTTCTTACGACGCAACTTTGTGAATTTTAAAATGCTTTGTTTTGTCTCATCTTATTTTTCGAGGTCGCACTCTTGTGTTTTTCATACAAGTTGCAAGTAGGTGAACGTTTTTGGTTTTGTTTTGTGTATGTAGTGTATGGAAATGCTTGAGAGCTCTAATATTATAAACAGCTGTTTTTATGCTGTATGGATTTATTACTTTCGTTTAATATAATTAAGAAAGAAAGGTTTTCCGCTCAATAGAATATCGAAGGACTTTAAAAGATAGTTTTCATTTTAGGACCTCTATATGGTGGGACCTCCATAATTTTTTATAACGAAATGTATTCAAGCGGGATTTGAACTCACGTTTAACCCAGTACTCCCATAAATTATATTATGATAATTGTGATAATACTAACACAAGTGAATTATAAACAATAAAAGCTAGACTTCATAAAGTAAACAATTATATTTACTAATAGTCGTACCATCAACAAATCAAAATCTTTTACTAATTTAACAGTTACAAGGGAACAAAGAAATGGACATACACGTTAAAAACATAACTCTCTTTTTAGGCTTTGCCGCAGACGGGCAATAGGACAATTGATGATAAAGTATTTTCTTTTATTATTTTATTTCTTTAAACCTCATGCTTTTCATATAGCAAGAGAGAAAATCTATATCAAGACACTCCGTTTTCCGCTTTCCACTCCAATAAGAGAAATACGTGGAATGTCTACTTTGCTTGTTGACCAGTGGGCAACAACGCCGCCTTTTGTCTTGCGAAATCGGAAATAACAATAAATAATTAATTCAATGGGATTGAACTCAAAATAAACATGCTTACTATCATATGCGTTTGCGCCACGAAGACTTTATATTAATACTTATTTATCAGTGTAAATATTATTATTTACATTTATATGCCACCTTTATATAGAAAAATAATTATATGAAAAATTTTAGAGCAGTATCTCAAACAACTTTCTTTTGTGCTAAGAAATATAAAGAAATAAACTAATACATATTATTTTGTAAATTTAACTAATAAATGTGTATCTTCTTCACGCTGTATCCCGCATAAAAAAAATATATAATAATTCCCCTGACCAGGTATCAAACCCACAACCGTCGCATATACAGTCAGTTGGGGCCACTTAAATTATATACTATTTTAAATTCACATCCAACATTTGCTTCAGTAAATTAATAGAATTTATTACAAGAAGTTGCACGTAACTTCTATTTAGATATTAACTAGCTGTCTAAATGCAAGCTCAAGTGTAGGTAAGTAATCATGTGTCATTTTCAATATCGCACAAAATATTCAAAAACGACACAAATGGCCGCGACCAGGTTAACCAGGTTAAGCATGCACAAAGGAAGAGCCCCGAGATATTTGAAGTTTCGAACGAAATTTTTACTTACTATTATTAAAAATTTTGATTAATTTAGATATTTGATACTATCTTGGTGCAGTGGCATAGAGTGATACTGCAACAAGACGATCGTGGGTTTGAATCTCACGAGTGGGAATATTTATATTTTTAATTTTTTTGCTCCTGGGACCAACACAAACAGCGATTGTACGGTGCGTGGCAAACGGAGAGTCTTGACACTATGTTCCCATAGCTTTCTTATATGAGGACACAGCGTGAACTTAGAAAATGCACAAAAATAACAAAAAAAATATTCCACTCCATACTGGCCTTGCCATAATATCCTTTCAACTTATGCAAATCCGTAGGCGTAGTGTGATAGAGAGAAAACTCGATTCTGAATAGCAATATATGTGGTAATATCAATCGTGTGACATAAGTGGCTTGGGCCAACCTTTTTATTGATGTCAGTCGTATTACTATGGGGCTGTGATGGACTACATTCTCTTTTATTATATAAGAATATGGATAAAAATCTATTATTTATTGCTAAAATTGCAATGTTTTAGTTAAATGATCAAAATTAAGATTTAGAAAGTGATATATGTAGGTATTTTTTTTCTTTTTTTGTTTTCTTTAACGATGTATTCGCATATTGCAGGTTTACCTTAATTCCCTATTTTCTGGCGACCTTTCAAGACATTGTGGACTGAATGGCAAATCTCAACGCGGCCTTTGGCTTACCAGGACAAGCAAATAAAAATATTTCTTTTCCTGGGTGGATATTGTAACCACGACGGTCGTGTTTACTGAGACACTATGCCTCTACACTATGACACTGTCAATCTAATATAGTATGTAAAATGTATAAGTAGTGTGTCACTTATTTCTCTCTGTTTATCAACCAAGCGAAAGATGTATACTGCAAAAGCGAGAATCGTGGTGATCTACTAATATATTTACTATATACTTTGATTAGACTCGAGAAACAAAATTGTATGATGTACTGGCATCCAAAAATGAATCTAAAAGCGACAACTGGGGTCACTAAAAAATAAATCTCTCCACATAATGAAAAGCAAAGGTTTGTCTAGCTCATATTATTCCATAAAAAACGAAGTGATCTGACATTATATTATTTTTGTATGGAATAGCTAAAATTGGGAGCGAAGTGGCGTTAGCGGCGGGTTAAGTAAACGAAATTTTATAAACAAACTTTATTTACCGCTTTCCACGTAAAATGTTTCTGAAAAATAAATTTTCGCCTCGTCTTCTTTCGTCTTTTATATGTAAAATAGGTATTCGCTTTAAACGGATCCAGGCTTCCTTTTGTAAGGGATGTTGTTATATTATATCGTATATATTTTTTATGTATAGATTGAAGTTTTAATATTTTTTTAAGGTTTTACAGTAGCGTATTATTTTATAATCCGTTGTAATGCCATTATGGCTTAAGGAGATCTTGTTTGTGTATTGTCAGTATGCAAGATGGTAATGGGTTTGATTCTGTCTCAAAGAACTATTAAATTCAATAGTGTCCAAAAGAGGCAGAGTATTTTATAATTAATTCTATCAGTTTCTGCTTTTATACGGGACACACGTGAAGACAAAAAAGTATTATAAATGTTTGGTAATTCCTATTATATTCCTATAATTTCCTATGTAACTCAACTCTATTAAATAGAGACTATTTAAGATAATTATAGAGAAGGCTCGTCTAATTCAGGACGTAGTCTTAAGATATGCCTGAGTTTCCATTAAAGCAAACTACCATTAAAACAACTAACGTTATTATAGGTACTGAAGTAGAATATTATGTGATATTATAAGGTTAACCATAGGAGAGGTAAAAAAATATACAATAAAAATAAATCAGCTTCACGCTATATCCTGCATACAGCAGGGTAAGCAGAGGAAACCTAGTGCTAAGACACTCTGTTCCCCATTTTCTGCCAAATTTTGGAGGCATCGTACGTGTTTCTGCTACTCAGGCAGAACTCAACGTCGCGCTTTGCCTCGACACCAGAATAAAGAAATGGAAATATAAATTTAAGTAAATATTTCATCTCCTCGAGTGGGGATCGAACCCACAACCAGTCAATTTACAGTCACCTCTGTGCCCCTGCGCCATGACTAGTCTCTAAAAAAATACACCTGATATTTATTACATAAAAGTAACAAAAAATAGACAATTGAATCACTACATTTTGAAAAATCACCTTTAATAAATAAATCAATATGTTTTACTCTCCGCCTACCTTTATCCACATATAAGCATATAAAATATGGGAACATATAAAATACTTATTTAGAAAACGTCTAAAAATTTGAACGTAGCGGGACTCGAACCCGCGCCTCCTGGAAACCGACCAAGACCTGGTTTTCTAAATAAGTATTTTTCTTTCCTAAGAGTGGAATAACACTTTAAAAAATGTTTAAAAATATCAACAGATATATCTAATACAAAGCTAAATACAACTCAATCAAACTTTTCCTACCTGCATTTCTTTAAAAAATATTAGAACTTTCCTCACAAAAATTGTTGAAAGTACTTTAAGAAATCAGTTTAAAAGAGAAACGACGTTTTTTTGCACCTAAAAATAGCCTGTATAAAAGAAAAATCCTGTATTTGTGGCATCTACCAAATTATTACAGCCTCCAAATCTGTAGCGAGGGAGTCATCTCCGCAACGCTAGTTGTTTACAGCCTCCTGAAAATTTGGGTGACGCGCAAACTCTCACACTTTTAATAATTTATTTTCTCGTTGTTCCGGCTTTCTCGGCTTTCCATACGAAAATAAAAAGCGGAGCATACCTTACCTTGGTATACCTGAGTGAGATTTTAAGTAAGAAAGTTACTCGCGTCGAGTTTAACGGAAGTTTCTTATTTAATAATACCTTGCAAGCGAAATTCTGAGCATATTTGATAACACGTATAGTACCTATAGACATTGGGATTTTTTTTCCTTTGTGTGGAAAGTTTAACCGTTCGTCCGATGTGCGTGCGCCTATAAATTACCCAAATCTACATATATAATGTATTCTGTTAACATAAACAAAAATGTTTTCTTTTTTATTATTATTATTATGTTAATTTTAAAAAGTTTTTATAACAGAATTTCTTTTAAAAAATCGTCCTATTATATTAATACTGTCAGTTTGGTAGTGGGTCCTGAATTTTATATAAAACATAAGTTGCCTAATACTGTTTATAATACAAATGCGTAAAATTTGATTTGAACTGAATATTATTATTTTTATTTTTGAGGCTGGTCGTGGCGCAGCAGCACAAAGTGTGACTGTAAAACCGTCTGGTTGTGGATTCGATCCCCACTTGAGAATATGAAATATTTACTTAAATTTATATTTCCATTTCATCGCTCTGGTGTCGAGGCAAAACGCGGTGTTGAGTTCTGCCACTCAACGCAATGCCTCCAGAATTTGGCAGAAAGTGGGGTACGGAGTGTGTTAACACTAGGTTATTTATTTTTATTTATATTTTTAATTTTTTTATGGAAAAAGACAGGGCCAACGAGCGTACGGGTCACCTGATCACTATCATACAAACACATCCAAAATAGTGCTGTATTTTGACTTATGATTTAGACCAACTATTAAAACTCAACCAACCCATCACTTCCCATCACCAAACTTCCACACACAACAAGTAACAACAAAAACTGTAACAACAAAGAAATATGGGTCATATAATAATGAACCAGCTTAGAAGTGACGTCACAAGTTAGTGTTGTCCCGGGAACCCGCAGTGACCTCTTTATTCCCGCGCCCCGCCGGGTAATCGTCCATTTGCGGGCAGTCGCGCGTACCGTGCAAAACAGAAAAAAATCCCGTTGCCATTTTTAATTCAATTCTTCCGTACAAAGCTGCCTGTGCATTTTTCCTGCACGCTACGTGTTCCGCTACAAATGTCTATGAAATAAAATAGGGCGGGAGGCGTCTTAATTTCCTACATCGTGCGCGTTTGGTGGTGGGCGGTTTCGCTTTTCGCTCTGTTCGCCTTGTTTCTGGTTGTTTCGATTAGGTGTTAGTGAATGAAATAAGTTGTAATTTTGTTTAGTAGTGATGATCTTTTTTATAACATAGTGTTATCACATAATACGATACGCTTTTTTTTCACCTTTACCCTGTATATAGCAGAGGGAAAATAGTGTTAAGACACTCTGTTCCCCAATTTCCACCGAGCTTTCGAAGCATTTCGTGTTGATTAGTAGAACTCAACGAAACGCTTTTGCCTTGGTACCAGAGCGAAGAAATGAATATTTAAAATAATATGAAGTCAGATATGAAAAAAATATCTAGCAACTTCTTTTCTACATAAGTACATTTTTAAAGTTTTAAATAAAAAAACCAAAATTTAATAGTATGAAACTCAACGTTGTGGAAGCATATTTTTGTAGAGGTACTCTCAAAATCCTATCCTATCTTGTTTCTTTTCTTCACAAAAACTTAGCGTTGATTTCCGCCACTCATATCGATTTTTTTTTAAAATTGAGCAGAATTCTGAAAACAAAAAGAATTGACATTAGGCCCTACCATGACATGGTAAAAGTATGAAGCTGCTTTTTTTGCTTTTTTTTTCAATATTGATTATAAACAAACATACATATATATCTATATAAATATATATTATATATACATATAAATTAAACTACCATCGTTATTAATAATAGATTAAAGTTAAGTAAATTCCACACAGTTCGGTAGTTGGTTTGTTTTAGGAATGCAATCAGAGTAGTTCAGACAGATTAGAACGTGGCTAATTTAAGATCGTGCCACACTGTAAAAGTTTCCCTCACACAGTCAAGTATTTGTTAGGGACTATTGAATAAAATGGTGTTAATTTTTTTTTATTATTGTAGTAAAATCAAATTTTTATTTGTTTTCAATAGTGTTACGCCTCCAGAATTCGGCAGAAAGTGGGGAACGGAGTGTCTTAACACTAGGTTCCGTCTGCCTACCCTGCTGTGTGCGGGATACAGCGTGAAGCTGATTTAATTTTTTTTATAGTGTTATGCTCGCGGTTTCGCTCGCTTGGTTGCTTTGCTATTTCTTGATTTGGCGTGGTAAGCGCATAAACATAAAATTTCAAATGATTAATATATAGGCTTTTAAATGATATCCATGTGTAATATAAATCTTTTTTTTAATGACTGGATCTTATATAAAATATAAGTTTCATTCTTAAATAATCTATAAAAAATTGGACTTAAAATTATTAACTTTTCCGTATCCTGTTCTTTCTGGTCATATTATTACTTACGTGCTGTAAAAATGTATTATTACCGGAGGCAAAGACGTATACAAATTGAAGCAAATTCTACGCACAGCGAATTTTCGAGACATTGCGTGGTGAATGTCTCGAAAAGGTGAAATAAAAATATATTAAATATTTTTAGTCATTCCTTCGAGTGCAGATTGAACTCATAACTTACACAGACGCTTTTCCACTACGCCATGACGATTTTATTGCATAAAAATCCGTTAAAGGGCCTCTTAGTTCTGTTTAGAAAGAAGCATCCTCTTAGAAGGTTTGATCCGCGGAGTCCGATCCAGAGTTGGACAACTACTTTATCCAGATCCGAAAAAAATATAATATTTAATACTACAAAATTGTCAAAATTACTTTTAGTTTTTGTCACTTAAAAAGATATCCTAAATAATGGCTTAAAAGGTAAATATTTGGAATTAATTCGAAATAATTTTACTTTAATGAACGTCCGTCGTAACGTAAGTGTCCAAAAATAATGCCCGGTGTATTTACAAAGAACAGTTGTAAACGCGACAGGTTGTGGGTTTGATTCCCACTCGAGGAAATAAAATATTGAATATTTTCATTTTTTCGCTGTAGCATCAAGGCAAAGTGCCTCCAGAATATAAATTCCAGGATTTCCAGAATTTCTGCTGAGTGCGGGATACAGCGTGATACAAAAAAAAATATAAAGGAAAGGAAATTTAAATTTAAAACGATATAAAACATTTAAAACCCAGTAAATACCATACAATTTCACTCCCACAAGTGACACGGTCGCTCAGCCAAGATATATGGTGAGTGAACCAGAGCAAATTAATTTAAGCAGTCACCCGTGCACAGTAGTTACGTCTCTCATTACGTCAATAATGCATATTGGTTATATTGTCAATAGCATGTAACTTAGATATGTACTGGGTTTAATATATTATGTAGGTTTAATATATGAGGCCGTCGTGGCGCAGGGGTACAAGTATGACTTTTAACGTGATGGTTGTGGGTTCGACTCGAGAAAATGAACTACAATTTTTTAATATATTTATTTCTTCCTCTGGAACCAAGGCCCGTTAAGTACCGTCATTTAACACGCAATGCCTCGAAAAATCGGCGGACCGTGGGGTACTCTTAACACTAGGTTCCCTCTGCCTACTCTATTGTTATATGTTAATATGTTTGTGGAAATTGTGTTTTGGTATAGTAAATATATAGCTGAGTGACATTGGTAGTTGCAGGTTCTATTGTGGAATATTTATATTTAAAAGTAAACCTTACACCTAGACAGGTATAAAGACTATAGTATATAGTATATAGACTATATAGTAGGGTAGAAGCGGTGGTGGTTCCATTACTGTGCTTTTCGGGATGCTCTCTTATCTTAAACACGACTGGAAAGGACTGCATGAATATAAAGATTTAATTTCAATAAATAATATCGTGTGAAATTGATAATTTAATGATAAACCAATAGTAAATAGAAGAATACCTAATCTAAAAACCAGTTTTTAATTCATCGCATAGAAGCTAGAAAGACTTAATTTAGGAATTCAGATATATAAGTGTCTACAAGCTGCTGTAGCGCAGGGGCACAATTTAGCGACTTTAAATATGACGGTTGTGGGTTCCATTTCTACTCCGGGGAATAGAAAATTTAATATTTTCAATTTTTTGCTCTGGTAACGAAGCAAAAGCACAAAGTTGAGTTCCGCCACTTAACACGTTTTGGTGGGGAATGCAAGCGTCTTAATGAGAACGGAGTGTATTAAAACTAGCTTCTCAGATTTCCTCTGCCTATCCTGCTGCCCTACTGCCCTGCTATAAGCAGGATACAACGTAAAACTAAAAAAAAACCAGGTAATAACTCAAAACAATATATAAATACATACATTGTGAAAAAAAAACCAAAACACCACCAAAGCACCAGCGAACACAAATGATTGAATCTAAAGTAAATTTACATAAAAAAAGAGCACCAAACACCCACTCCCGCCTCGACCAAAACGGTTGCAATTTTTTACAAAAGCAATGTAATGTAACACATTTCGCTGATAAATTATTTGGTTGGCACGCCCCTTCATTCAATTTTGTGAATAAATAGCTGGTGCCAGACGCAATCGGAGTATTATTTATATAGCTATTGTAATATATTGGTGATATAGTTGCTCGTGGTTCTTTTTTATACACTCCAATGCTGCCTTGTGAAGAAGGTTTCATTTTTAAGCGTTCGAAATGATTTTAGAAAATAAAAAAATTAGATGAGACAGTTTAAAGTGTGTAATTGTGAACGCGACGAGTTGTGGGTTCGATTTTCAGTAGAGAAAATATTTGATATTTATATTTCTTTGCTTCCTTGCTTCAGAATTCAGCAGAAAGTTGGGAACGACACGCGATACGACCCTTTCGACTTTATTTAATAAAAACAGAGTGTCAAAAAAAAATTAATGAAATATACGTATTGTATAAGTAGCAAATTCTTTATGTAATAAGTTAAGAAAAATCGAAAGAGATTTTTAAGCATTTCATTGATTTACCATACCCATCGTGTTCCCTTTTAACCTAAGTGTAGGTTTAAGGGATCCCTTATTAATTCTTATCACAGCTTGTATTTGAAAAATACAGCTAAGAAAAATAGAATATAGAAAAAGCCTATTTTTTTAGAACCTTTTTATTTCAGTAGAATAAAATTGTTCAAACATTACAGCTTATAATAACTATGTTAAATAATAATTACCTAATAATTTTAGGTATAACAAACATTTTAGTATTTGTTTTGAAAAAATCAATATATAACTGTACATACAACATATACTCACGAGCACTTCATTATTAAATTAAATATACTAACTTATTAACTGAACTTATCGTCGTCATATCCTTTGAAACCATTTATTCATTTCATATAAATTTTACCATAATTTACCATTATAGCTGCGACGTGAGTACTTCGCAATATTGCAGGAAAATCACACTGCTTCAGAGCTTCACACTGTACCTCGGACACAGCAGGACAGGCAAAGGGAACCTATCGTTACGACACTCGTTCCCCACTTTCCGCCGAATTTTGGTGACATTGCGTATTGAGTGGCGGAACTCAACTCCACGCTTTGCCTCGACACCAGAGCGAAGAAATGTCAATATAAATTTTAAGTAAATATTTCAATTGCCTCAAATGGGGATCAAACCCACAACCAGTTGCGTCTATAGTCACACTTTGTGCCTCTGCGCCACGACTGGCCTCAACGTACGCGTTATTAAAGAAGCCAGGTGTAAGATTAAAAGAAAACATGTTTTTGAACTTCCAGTATGCAGAAGTGTTAGAGCAAAAGTAAAAAACTAAAAGTTCAGGTAGCTTCTAAGTGGAAGTGAAAGGGAGAGGATCTTAAGAATGTTGAGCTTTCTAAGATTCATACTAGCACCTTGTGAATTTGAATTCTAAGTAAAGTTGCGACGCGTTGAAAATATTGTTTTAAAATGATATTTTTGCTTTTTCATAGACGACATTCGCATATAACACTTTAAATTTTCTTCTTTCTATGTCCATACTTCAATAATAAATGTAATTATTGACTTTTATTGTAAATTTATTATTTATTAAAACTTATTATTAAGACACATCGTTCGCCGCTTTCTGCTCAATTTTCGAGACATTGCGTGTTTAATTGCTGAATTCAACGTCCCGCTTTGTTAATTTTAATGAAAAGTCTAAATAGGCAAAAAAACTGGTTCAATACGAGTCGGATATGCATACCCAGGGTTCCCTACTCATTTCAAGATTGTCTGTTAACGGGAACCAGAATTTATAAAAGTTGACAAACATAAGTTTGCGGACGTGTGCACTCATTTCGTATGAAATGAACTATAATTATAAGCCTGTAATATTTTTTCTATGAAATATTAAGCAATTTCCCCTTTGGATTTTCATTTTATTTATAGTCAGTGCTCTTACTTCTTGAAATATTTCATAACTCCTGAAGTAATCTGTAGGTTTTGTTTGCAAGGCGTTTTTTTTAACAAAACGTATCAAAAACGATGCGGAAACGCTCGTATCTTTTTATTGTCTTTACGTAGAAGCTTGATTTTTCAGTACTCCAAAGGACCATAACCGTGAACCTGAATATTTCAGGTTGTTACATCCACACGATCTTGAGATGACGGACGAACAGACGGATAATAAAATGATCCTATAAGGATTCCGGTTTACTTTTCAGGTACGGAACCCTAAAAAGAGTATGACAATTAGTTTTGTCACCCTTGGATAATTTATTAAAAAAACACTTCAACTAACAGGACAAAGTTCATATTACGTAGGCGGCATAATTTATTAAAATAACAGAAATATTACACTCCAATAATGAAAAATATTCGTGATTTCATTATGTTTATAGCGTTATGCTGTGATTTGATACGACCTCCGTCATATTAGCCTGAAAGCCTTGACCTTAACATAACCTTAGCTTATGAAAAGTAGAAAGCAAATTACTTATACAAAAAATCACGCCCCATGAATAATGTGATTATTATCGGCATCGGTCGCTGCAATCAAGCTTTCTCTTTATTTTTGTTTATTCCGCACATATTTGGTTAAGTACAGGGAACCTGGGAATTTAGTGTAAAGATACTCCGTTACCATTATGACACTTCCGTTTCAGCTTTGGCCAAAAATACCGTGAGAGGCGTTTGGCTGGTTTGGTTCAGCTTCTTACAGTAAATGCGACGGTTGTAAGTTCGATTACCAATCGGAGGATTGATATATTTTAGTTACTGTAATTTCTCCGCTGTTGTAGGCAAAACGTAGCGTTAAGTTACGTCACTCAATGCATAATGCTTAAAATTAGCTCATTAGAACTTGGCTATCTTATTTTCAATTTAATAGTTAGTATTTATTACTCTGCATTCAGGCATTTTATTTTCATTCAACATATTTATTCTTGAAACATGTGAATTTGACTTACTCTTTTTAAATTCCAATGTAGTTAATAATGTTATAACATAGCTTTGGTATTATAATTCAAATTTACAATAGCTTATGGGGATCTGATGCTTTCCACATCAACAAATGTGGGTATGCCCCTATTGTTCGTTCTGAAGTAAGTTTGTCCCCAAATAAGTAATTAAATGTAGGTCCATCCCAAGGGACAAAAGTTTAATTATTACGACGCCACTGACGTGTGTAATAAAATTTGGGTATTTCTAAACTATTTAGGTATTGAGTGAAGAAGAAGAATATACTGATCTCAGTTTCACTTTGTATCCCGCACACAGCAGGGTAGGCAGAGGGATCCTAGATATTTCGTTCCCCAACTCAACCCTCAATGTCTCGAAAATACAGCGTAAAGTTAAAAACATACGAGTCAAGTAATATCTACTAGAAAGATATTTATATTTAAAATTTTACATTTATTTTATAGAGGAAAAGTATTATAAAAAGATTTTTGATATTTCAGTTAACATTTAAGATAACAGTTTTTTAAGGTTAAAATGAAATTGTTATATATAAGTAAGTAGAAAAGTGTGTCAGGTTTTTTATTTTTTTTTTGTGTCATAGTGTGCTGAGTCAGCATTTCTCAACATCGTTCATTATCTTCTTACTAGAGCTAGAATATGAAAATAATTAATTCCCCTCAGGGAATCTAATCCCCAATTCTCGTGTTTACAGTCCTTGACGGTAAGTTATGACGACCTGTAAATATCAGGATATGCAAAAAGTATATTTTATTTAAATTCCCAGACGCAGAGGCAGAGGGAACCTAGTGTTAAGGCACCCTGTTTCCTGGTTTGCATAGTTTCTTTTTATTTCCCCGATTGGAAATCGAACCTAATTCTGTAGTGCTTACGTACTTAAGTCACACGTTTTTGCCAAGAAGTTCTGAAAAAAGTTTCTTAAAGCTCTTTAAGTGAAAATAAATGATTCAAGAAACGTTCATAAAAATTTCTTAAGAATTCCGATCGGATACAAAAATATGGAAAAAACAAAACAAAATATGTATAAAAAACTTTCACTTAAAGTCAGTTACAAAGAGAATTAAGTTTATATTAGTGGATTCAGTTGACGAATTTTTTTTAGATATTAGTAAGTCGAGTGTAAATAAGTCATTAAAATTGTTACAGATCTAAATGCTTAGATAAAATGAAAAAAATATAAGATTTCAAACTTGGAAAAGTTTTTTTAAGTGTAACTTGATGGTTGTCGATTCAATTCATATTCGAAAGATTTTTTTTATTTTCTTTTCGTATGATATAAAATTTTGAAAAAAAAACATAAAATGTAGAAGACTTCGACTTTTACAATGTTACATGCCAGTGTAATCGTCGAGGGCTTAGCACAGCATCTGACTGTAAGCGCAACGGTTGTCGGTTCGATTCCATAAATGTCAAATGATTATATTATTTTTCCCACAGCGCATAATATGGGAGAAAAGTGGGGAGGATATCATCACACTGGGCTGGGAAAGCATGAAACTGCAAAATATATACATATTAAAAACGGTTTTTTTTAATATTTTAAATATAATATACTAGAGGCCGCGATTAGGCCGCGAGAACGTAAGCGCAACATGCTGTGGGTTCGATACTCAAAATTTAATATTAATTATTTTCATTTCCTTGCTCTGGTAACGACGCAAAGCTAGGCGTTGTGCTTTGGTGGTAAGTAGGGAATGGAAGTGTTTTAATGGGAACGTAATGCCTTAACACTAGATTCCCAGGTTCCCTCTGCCTGCTATGAGCGGGATACAGCGTGAAACTAGAAAAATACAATTTTTTTTATACTCATATTATATCAACAAACGTTTGAACTTCGAAGGTAAACTAAAACTAGTTGACAAAGTGGTACAGTACCTAGGATATTCGAAAATATTTTTATCCTGCATGAAAATTTAGATATTCCTAAAAAAAAATCAACTGTCAAAGGGAACATAACAAAGTGATGTAAAAACAAAGCTTTTTTTTATAGTTGTTCAAATATAAAATAAAATTTCTAAAAAATATTCCAATACATTTCAATGAATAGCTATGGATTCTTTAGAGAACTACCGAAGTATGTGGTTACTTTTTTATTCATATTGGGAGAGAGTAGAGTCATATTTCAACCACATATATGTCAATAGTGTTTTTTTCAAATGTGGCGCCGGGGCTAAAGGGTGTGATTATAAGCGTGACAGGTTGTGGGTTCGATTACCACTTGAGAAAACGAGATATTTAATATTTCCATATCTTCGCTCTGGTGGCGAGGTAAGGAGCAGCCACAAAATTCTTCCAGAACTCGACGAAAAATGGGGAACGGAAGAACGGAAGTGTCTTAATGGTAACAGAGTGTTTTAACACTAGTTTCGACTGTCTTAATGAGATATTGTATGAATATAGAAATATATATATATAATTACATAAGTCTAATTCTAGGTAATAGCTACAGAAAAAAAAAAGAAATGAAAAAATACGGACCATAAGTCTGTAGTGTAAATAAGAATTAAAAAAAAAACACTAGTTTCCCAGGTATCTTTATTTTCTATAGAGAAATGTCTAGTTAAGATCAAATAATAATTAATATCGTTACCCGCACCTATATTTAGGTCGATTTTAAAACGTAAAATCCTATTTTTTTCACGGTCTCGTAGAAATTTTGGCAAATCCTCTCTACCGTTCCCTAACCTAAATTACAACTTTCTAAATCTAGTAGTCTAGTCTGTGTGTAGTCAGTTAGTCACTCAGTAACGGAAGAGTTTTATATATTTTTAAAAAAAATCAACAATTCTAGCCTAGATCTAGAATCCTACATCCTATATACATAGAATCATAAATATTCCCATTGGAATACCATATAAAATTCGTTCATTTTATATAATATATGAAATATAGGTAGCTTTTTCACTTGGGTTATGTCAAGTAAAATGGGGATTAAGAGTGGCACAAAAATGAATGTCGCCGTACTAATTGTTTAGAGACCAAGGGACGGCGGTCACTGCTGGAGCGGGAAATTGTATTAGGCTGATGTGGACTTAGAACAGGTTACAGAAGTAGCTTGTGGCCGGTCGTGGTGCAACGGCACGAGGTGTGACTGCAAAACCGACTGGTTGTGGGCTCGATCCCCACTCGAGGAGATGAAATATTTACTTAAATTTATATTTCCATTTCTTCACTCTGGTGTCGAGGTTAAGCGCGGCGTTGAGTTCTGCCACTCAACACGCAATGCCTCCAGAATTCGGCATAAAGTGGGGAACGGAGTGTCTTAACACTGGGTTCCCTCTGCCTACCCTGCTGTGTGTGGGATACAGCGTGAAGCTAATTTATTTTTTTTTGTATTATTATTTGGTTTCACTCTCTATCCCGCATATAGCAGGGTAGGCAGCCCTCTGCCTGTTATGTGTAGTGTTAAGAAATTCGGTTCCCAACGGCAAAACTCGATGCCACGCATGGTTTTGGTTTCTAGAGCGATAGAATGAAAATATTTTTTCCGGGTGGGAATCAAACCCACGACCATCGTGTTTATAGTCAAATGTTGTCGCGCTTCCGTTCCCCACATCCCGCTGAGTTTTCGAAGCAATTCGTGTTGATTGCTACCAGGATTGTTACCAGAGTGAAAAAAAATTAATATTAAATATTTCAGTCCTTCAAGTGGAAATCGAATCCACAATCGTTGTCACACACGCTTAAGCCCCTATACCACGGCAGTCACAATATTGATAATAAACGATATTTTCGTTTATTATTTCTACAAGTAAAAAAAAACCCAAAATACCATATAGTCAAAATACATTATTTAAACCCCAAAATGCGCACACGTCTATTCTATACAGCTCACTGTTTTATGAACATAACAACTCGGGTCTGGAAATGAAAGCTCAGATGGTAATAATTCGTTTTTGAAATTTGGGCTTTATTTTGTATACCTAAGAGTGCATTTTCCGCAAGCATTTTCCAGATGAATTAGTGTAAAAAGTGCTAGTTAAAAGCCTTTACTAATTCTACTATGAAGTTATGTGACTATTTATGAAGGTTAATACAATAATAACTAATAGCTTTTTAGGGTTTCACATTTAAAATACTGAAGTTAATTATGTTTGTGGTGCTTTTTATACACTATTTTCCTGTATTTACATAAATAACATCAGCTTCCTGTATTCCGTACACAGCAGGGTAGCCAGAGGGAACCTAAGACACTCCGCTCGGCACTCTTCGCCGAGTTCTTGATGCATTGTGTGTTGAACTCAACGCCGCTTTTTGCCCCTAGCCACGACTGACATAGGCCAGACACTGCCAGTCAACAAATATCAAAAAACAAAATTAAATTAAATTAAATCAAATCAACTTCACGCTGTATCCCGCACACAGCAGAGTAGGCAGAGGAAACTTAGTGTTAACACACCCGTTCCCCAATTTCCGCCAAGTTCCGAAAGCATTGCGTGTTGAGTAGCGGAACTCAATGCCGCGCTTTGCCTCGATGCCAGAGCGAAGAAATCAAAATATAAATTTAAATAAATATTTCATTTCCTCGACTGGGGATCGAACCCACAACCAGTCGATTTTACAGTTACACTTTGTGCCCCAGCGCCACGTCTGGCCTCAAAAACAACAAAATATTTCTTATAATTAAATATTTTTATGATATTTCTTGTTAATATATGTATCTGACGCTATTCCTTTTCGCAACGATATCTCACTATCAGTAATACTTTTAATTTTGTTATTTTTGCTTATTTATTAAAACGATTTTCGCTGTACCTTTTTTAATGTGAGCTAGAGAAATCTCCATTATTGTGTTGTAATACAAAATATATATGTATAATTTATACTATAATAGCTATTAGCTCAAAACTTCGTTTTCTTGAACTATTAAACCTAAAATATAATATTTTCCAAAGCACAATCTCCAATGTGTTTTCATCATAAAATCACATATACAAATAGAAGCTCAACCTTAGCCAAACATCAGTACGACCCTCTAAATGAATTTTCAAATTTCCTTTTATTTTTCCAAAGGCTATACTTTTATTGTTTTTGCTTGGGCCTGAGCCAAATGGGTTTACTATTAGATTGATGTCTTTATACAAAAAATGGGAGGAGCACCATAACGGTCCACGCCGTGTTGAAAATGAGGGATTCTAGGCAGATTATTTGGATGTAATGGTGTGTATGGCGTGTTTTGATTTATATATCGAAAACAATGTTTTTCAATGTCAAAAGAAATTTGGTATTTATTTCCTCTTAATATATTTATATTAAACATATTTAAAAGGATACGTTTTTTTTAATCTTTATGGTATATGCTATATATTGTAGAGTAGGTAGAAGGAACCTAGTGTTAAAACAGTCCGTTACCTACGAACAGCCCAATATTCGAGACATTGCGTGTTGAGTGACGTAAATTAACTACTAACTTAATAATATTAAATAACAAAAATAAATCTTCTATATAAAATATATAGGTTGGGGGGAAAAATGCCTATTTAGTGGCTTAATAAATTGGATTGTACCGAATGCAGATCTTTATATTTTTTGGTATATAAAACTACAAAACTAAAGTCACTATTATTTTACACATCCCTCACTCACTCTAGACAGCTGACTTTATTTTCTTGGCAGTTGAGATGTGATGTAAGGTAAACCAAATAGCTATTACCAATTTGTGTATGGACCCTAATATATATATATATATATATATATATATATATATATATATATATATATATATATATATATATATATATATATATATATCTTTCTTTCTATATATTATATATATAATCTCTCGCTACGTTAAAAGTTTTATACATTTTCTAAAATATTATTTCTTTTTTTTCGCTTCACGTTGTATCCTGCATCACCTGGTTTAGTTCTCCTTTCCCATTAAGTCACTTCTGTTCCCCTTCTTTTAGCCAAATACTCGAGGAATTGCGTGTTGAAAGTCGGAGCTCAACGCAGCGCTTTGCCTCTTTAACAGATGATCTATTGATTATTATATAGCAAAATAAACAACACCGTAACCCCTTTTTTTGATCTCTCATGAAGTTGAATAGGCATAGAGAACCTAATGTTAAAATATAGTGTAAAGTGGGGAATGAGTGCTCACTTTTCGCAGAATTTTCGAAGGAAGGTTTTTTCGAGGTCGAGATTCCTTCTACCTACCCTGCAATGTGCAGGATACAGCGTGAAGCTGTTAAAAAATTACCCTTTTTCAATGCATCAGAGCGAAACAACAAAAAAATCAATCCTCCAACTAGGCATAGAATCAACGACCATCGCAATAAAGTGAAAAACAGCTGCACCTGCGCCACGACTACCTCAAAACAATAACTTACTGTAAAATTATAGGATCCGGAGCTATTTTTGAATTGAGTTTGTTAGTATTGCTACTTGTAGTACCGACTTAGATAAAGTAATACGTAAGTTTGTTTTAACAGAACGAGGTGCCGAAGTTGTAATGAATCGGAAAACTTTCCTCTTAAAGACATTTGCGCAATCTTAGTTGAGAGTGGAACTGTATATCCGCTTACTTTACGATTACAATTTTCGTAAGTTTTTGTTAGTTCTTCTTATTAGATAGGCTTTTGGAAGTGATGATTAACTTTTTTTTTCATATTAATTCTATGGAATGCATTCTATGGAACTAAATAGAAGCGTTTATTTCTTGCGTTTTTAATTTATGTTATATTGAGAATTTGAGAAACTTGGTAAATATTTGGAGTTTATATACAAAATAGTTTGTACAAAATATCCTGAAATATATTATCATAAAATTTCTTTTTCAGTGTTATTAAAAAAAATTAAATAGAATATATATAATGGTAATAATTATTATAATAATTCAATTTTTTTGAGTAAAAAGAACTTGATATTTTAGAAAGTTGATGAAAGTTGTGATATATGCAGGTCCATCATGTCTCTACCTGATGGATCTACATATGTCACCACGCAAACCTTCTAAAAATAAGATTTTTTTTTACTTGAGATCCCCAAGAAAATAGAATTCCGATATATCACCACATCTACATACATAATATATTATGATGTATCACCACATCTACATATATCACTACGCAAACTTTCTAAAAGATAAGTTTTTTTTAACCAAAACCAAAAACATAAGAAAACATAGAATTAAGATAACAAATTATGTTTCATTTTGAGCAGACACTCAAACATAAAAATGTTACTAAATAAGAAAAAAGAACAATAATACAGGGAGAGAGCAAACCCAACCACTTAGAACTCTACGTAGGCAACTCTCACCCTTCACCACTGCTTAGGATATAACAAGAACACTTGCTAATCTTTGATTAATACGTGTTTATATTCAAAGTAATTTACCTAATTCAGCACCAGACCCCTCCAAGATCGTTTTGTAAGGGATAAGCTGATCAAGTCGAGGGTTATCTGAACCAATTGCCTTTAATCGAAGGGTCATAGATTGTAGTCTATTTGTCACGAGAAATTAGTGACTTAGTTTCAAGCCTTGTTTAACTTTGGCTGTGCATAATTTTACCTCATATTAACTGGGATTAGTGGATTCTAGATGTCAATTGGATGGAAAAATTGGGACGTTTCCTCTGACCCTGCTTAAAAACAGTTTATTATCAGATTTGTTATCAGTCTCTATTATCAGAATTTCTTATCAGAGTTGTTGATGGCAAAAAAATATATTTCTTAAATAATTTCATTTTCACTTAAAAAAAGACTGACGAATTGTAGAAATTTATTATATTTTAAATACCTTTTTAGACTTTAAGAAATTAATTGTTTGACCTTTACGGTCACAACCTATTCACCCTTGAAATACAAAGAATACAATTAAATAATTCTTGAAATGTAAATTACTTGAGTAGCTGTATTATGAGTTAGTAGAAATATATAAAAAAATTAAAGTCTACTATATTTATTTAAATTTATATGTTCATTTCTTCGCTCTGGTGTCAAGGCAAACCACGGCATTGAGATGCGCTACTCAACACGAAAAGCCTTCAGAATTCGACGGAAAGTGGGGAACGGAGTGTCTTAACACTAGGTTCCCTCTGCCTACCCTGCTGCGTGAGGGATATAGCGTGAAGCTAATTTACAACTATAATTTAATATTCTAATATATTTTCACAATACACATTAGACACGTATATCTAATATATATACTACACATAGTATTTATTATGTATATATGTTCCAATGTTATTTAAAAAATGAACAATTTTTATTTGCAAATATCTTATAAGCGTAATGTTTTATTCACGTTATATGTTGATAATGGGATTTATCACTACATTCTCTCTGCCAACTCTACAAAATGAAGCAAATGTATGAACATGAAAAGAAAAGAAAAAGACAAAGGAAACCAGGGAACCTAGTTTTACGGCATTCTGTCCCCCTTTAGGATACTTCCGTTCCCCACTTCACTCAGATTTTTTTAAGGTATTACGCATTGAGTGACTCAACTCAACGCCGTAACGCCGTTTATAAATGCATTATCAAAGTGAATGAGAAAATGAGAATATTAAACATTTTATTTTCTCGAGTTGAAATCGAACTCAAAACCAGTCGGCGACATTCATTACTATTTTGGAACATGTTATTGAAAATTACATTAATTTAATTTTAATTTTCATATGTAATCCTCAATTTTGTATTGAAAATAATTCCATATGCTATAAAAAAATTAATAATTAAATGCACAAATAAACATTTATGATTTTTTTTTCAATAATGATGCTTTATCAGATATTTTATAATTTAAAACATTGTTTACCAAACATTATATTTTAAAAGGCACTTTTAGTAGGAATATTTGTTTAACAGTTCTATGTTTATCCACATTTTTTTCTAATTTTTTTTTTAAATATATGACTCTATAAATTAACAAAATAAGGTATGAACTCTGTCATACTATACCTCAGTCAGTTGTAATAAGATCCGATCGTTGAACGTAAGGGTCAACACTCCAGGCATACCTTCTTCACGCTTAGAAAATCGCTGGAATTCTCATTTATTTTACTAAAGCTTTTCTAAACAAAATGCTAAAGGTATTTTTGGTTATTACAAAGTTAAGTTATATAAGTTTTAATTTATATTTTAAAAATTTTAAATTGTCTTTATATTATAAAGTTGAAGAGTTTGTTTGGTTGAATGCGTTTTTCTCAGGAACTACTGGACTAAGCGTTATAGTGTCCTTGGAATGTTTCAGATTGTATTCAAAGTTTTAGAGATAGAGGTCAATCGTGGCGTTTTGACACAAGTGTGTGACTGTCAATATGACATTTTGTGGATTCGACTTTACTGAAATAAAATGTTTAATATTTTCATTGGACTTGGACGACACATAGTGTCTCAACACTAAAGTACCAAAGGACACTCCCTTTGACATGACACAAAACCTAATTAGGATTAAGGGCATGATGCTGAAATAAAAATTAGTACTTATACATTAGAGCTTACTATTTTTTTTCACTTAATGCATCCCACACAGGGTAGGCATAGGGAACCTAGTTAACATACTCCGTTCTCCATTTTCTGCCGAATACTAAAGGTATTAGGTACAATAGCGTAACTCAACGCCAAGCTTTGCCTCGACATTAAAGCAAAGAAATGAAAATATTAAATATTTCATATTCTTGAGTGGAAATCGAAGAACTATAACTATTTTCTTTATACAAGAACGTATACATAATCTCATTTTACCCAATCAAAATACGGATGTAGACTCATTAAGTTTTATTTGTACAATCAAAAAACTTGAATTAAACTAAGTGACTAAATAATGTGGTTTTAATAACGTACAGTTTCAGCACTCCTTGGAAGTTTCAGTGCAATTCTGACAATTAAGAGGTTTGCGTTTCAGGAAAGCACCTTTAAATTATTGCAATTAGACTTGATTCTGCTTTTAGTTAGTATTTTAACGTTTAGTTTTAGATTTTAATATGTTATTGAATTAAGGATTGCTAGTTTAAATTATATTAATTAATTTGAAAAGTCTTTTTTTTTCAGCTTTATTCTGTATCCCGAACATAGCAGAGTAAGTAGAGGGAACCTGGAAACCTAGTGTTAAAATACTCCGCCAAATCTCGACGCAATGCTTGTTGAAGAGTGGAACTCAACGTTAGGCTTTGCTTTGTTACTTAAACGTTGTTGTTACTTGGGTTCGACTCCATTTTAGGGATTGTCCATTTTATAGATCTATTTAAGAAGTATTTCATTAAAATATGAAATATTTCCAAAATAGATCTATAAAATGGATAATCTCTAAAATGGAGTCGAACCCATGACCGTCACGTTTAAAGTCATATGTGTGTCCCCTATGCTACGAAGACCTCATCTTAGCTTCAACATATCATTTTAATATATATATTTTTTTCACTTTCCCCTATAGGTCGTAAAGTTTTCCCACAGAGGTTTCCCTATCCCGCATGTCTTAGTGTTAACACTCAGCATTTCCCTTTTTACCAAATTCTAGAGGCATCGCTGATAATCGACGGAACTCAACGCAGCGCTTTGTTCGGGGCAAAGTAAATATTTTATTTGGTCAGAGTGGAATCGAACCCACATCATATAACGTACAGTCACACGCTTATGCCGGTGTCCCATGACTGACCTCGAAAGTTCTAAAACTTCTAAATTACAAATCTTCAAAATCTTACTAAAATTCTAAAATAGAAATACTACCCATTTAAATCTAACGAAGGCTTTTAATGCTAACAAACCCAAATCCATTTGGCTAAAACAAATGCAGGTTAAGTTCATCACGCTGAATCAGAGTGGCAGCTGTCTACGGCAATTAGAACAAACACTACGACCGAGTACTCTACAAGTGACTACGTCTTAACTGTAAAGCGAGAGAGGAATGTCACCTTGGACGATGTTTAGACATTTTTGCTTTAATATTTATTACATTTTATTCATTTTATATGAGTTGCTAGAAATTATTATTGTACAAAATTAAATGTTCATTTTTTCTCTTTTTTTATATTATATAGGGAGGTGATTGGAGAATTTTCACTTATAAAATTAAAGTCCAAGATCCCTTAAAATATTTATAATAGATGTAATGTCCACTACGTAATATTCAGACACTCCGTTTCAACTTTCCACCGTATAGTTGTTTATTTAGTAGTCGGTTAATTTTAATAGTTTATACATAATAATTTCAGCGGAGACTATTTTCTTGTTTCGTACTTTTTAGAACGTGTTTTAGTGGTCGGGTTTTAGTTTTAAATTTTCTTTTTATATTTCATTGCGTGTTTGGTGGTAGAAGCCAATGTCGCGCCAATGTCTGGTGGTAGAAGCAATGTCGCTTGTCGCGGAGAAATATTTTGCTCTTGTAACTACATGCTGTGTATTCCGTACAACGTACATATGTACATAACAGGGCAGGCAGGAAACTGAGAACCTAATGTTAAGACACTCCGTTACCATTTAGATAAGAGTGGATAATACTTCCGTTGTCTATTTTAAAGGATTAGCGAAAAATCATATAAATAATATTTTCAAAATTTAAACTGACCATCTAGCACGATAATGATTATATTAAAAATCATAATTTATTAACACTCGAGTTTTATTTAAATATAGAATACAATACCTATTGTTACCGACAGACATCTCAAATCGAAATGAAAAAAGTACTGATCCGTTCTTTTCCACATCATTCTTCTCTTCGATAATCGAGAATATTTTCTATCAAAGTATTCCTGATTACATTTATAATATAAAAAAAAACTTAACCTATAATACTTAATATTTAATGTAAAATATCTCTGCCAATATCGAAATGAATGATTCCTCCATTGTTTATTTAAAAACCGAACTGTACGAGAAAATGTTCATACGAGAGATTAAAAACGATGTATTGAAAAGCCAGGAAAAGAGAAAAAGTAAAAATGTTTCACGTTATGAACCTTTGGCAATGTGGCTTACTATATTTTTTTCAATGATTTCAAATTAAGCTGAAAATATGTTGGTATGTTTTCTCATTACTTATAAGCACTAGTAGTGGTTTCCGGCAGCTTCGTTCTTTTGAACTATAAAATATAAACCCGTCTTTTCTAATCCCCGAAAGTAATTCTAGAACAAGATGCAGTTTTCATTTATACATTATTAAAAAGGGCATCTCAAGATTCCGCTCTCAGAGTAAAAGGCGGTTTGTAAATACGGGTCTTAGTTTTCCTTTTCACTGCGAAAAAGACCTACACGTCAAATGTCAGCGTCCTACACCGCGTAGTGTCGTTTATGCTTTCTCTCTCTCTGCGCTCGTTAAATAATGGAAGAATGTTATATGTAAAGATGAAGTTGTTTTGCTTGACGTCTTTTGTAATACAGATTGGTTAAAGGTTATTTGAATATTCACTGATTTTAAAAATTGTGTTTGAAATAAATTTTGAAGGACAATCAAGACTGAAAAGAATGACGCTTTCTTATAAGAGCTTTCATTTTCAGTCTTGTTAAATAAATGTAACGTTAGATTTTGTCATAGTTGATACGATAATTTAAAGATTTTAGTGACACATAGGTAACATAGACATTAGATTTGTTCACAATCTAGGTTAATTTCAATATCTCTAGTCTTTGCGCAGGGTCAAAAGTGTGTGACTGCAAACGCGACATGGTGTGGGTTCAATTACCATTTGAAGTAAAATGTTTAATTTTAATTTCCTTTCACTCTAGTCTCGATGCAAAACACGGCGTTCAGTTCCGCCACTCATCACGCAATACTTTCAGAATTCGGTGGAAAATGGAAAACGAAGTTCTAATCTATATATATAAAAGGACTTGTGCTGACTGACTGAGGTAAGACGCACGCAGAGCCGTAACCGCTGATGGTAGAAACGTGAAATTTGGGCAGATGTTTATTTTCATATTCTGGACATCCAC
>DWQW01002726.1:0-25463 GCA_018249695.1 Heliconius erato demophoon
AAATGATAAATGGACTGGCAATTTTTACAAAAATATTCGAATTTAATAAGTAAAATGTTAGGATGGTGCCAACGTTCGTAAAAATAATATGAATGACATTTTTTGTTATTATTGATTTAGCTCTTCGGAAATTGAATTACTAATATTTAAACGTAATCGGGATCATTAAAATAAAATCTATATGAGATAGTTGTGGGTTCGGTTCATTTTTTAGTTTCACACTTTGCCCCACATAGTGCAGACTAAAAGCACTTAAAGTCAAAGCACACCGTTTTTCTTTCGCTTTCCGCACAATTTTGAAACCTAGTGCTTTGAGTTTTCAAACTTGACGTCACGCGATATAGCTTTAGGTTGATGGTTCTAAAACTTTATATTAGAATTCTTAAAACAAAGTTTCCCATAATATAACCTTAAATCCTTATATAATAACAATATAAAGAAAATATATATATAAATTATAAATTAAATGAAATCAGCTTCACGCTGTATCCCGCACACAGCGGGGTAGGCAGAGGGAACCTAGTGTTAAGACACTCCTTTCCCCACTTTCTGCCGAATTCTGTAGGCAATGCGTGTTGAGTGGCAGAACCCAACGCCGCGCTTAGCCTCGACACTAGAGCGAAGAAATGGAAAATTTAAACAAATATTTCATCTCCTCGAGTGGGGATCGAACCCACAACCAGTCGGTTTTACAGTCACACTTTGTGCCGCTGCGCCACGACTGGCCTCAAAAAAATATATATTTGTAAATAAATTATGTATATTGCACATACACCCGAGACGTGACAACATTCATTTTTATTGAAAGACGACTCATTTACAAAACACACTATTTGATAAGAAAAACACGAACGTGTTTGTATAGTAATGTGTTATAGAAATTCTAGTACAAACGTTACTAATGAAACGAAGTTATCTTTAAGGCTAAACCTTATTCCAACAAATTCAAAGAAAACGAGATGGCTAAATGGAAACGAAAGAGATTTTACCGATTCTTGCTTCTTCTCTTATTTTATTCATTATTTTAATGAAATAGAGTACAGTTAGATAGCGCCAATTTGTATACAAAATTTGAAAGGTATATTTGAGAAATAACTGAGTTTGTGGTCAGAGATCTAACTGTAGTTAGATAGTAGAGATAGTCTAAAAAAGTAATTGCTTGGAACATTGCAAAATCACTCGGTAAATGAAATTGAAGTCGTCTTTGATATAAAATTTAAAATGAAGTGACTAATGGGCTACAGCCGCACACAGCAGGATAGGCGGAGAAAATCTAGTGTTACGACACTCCCCATATTTCACCGAATTCTGGAGGCATTGCATGTTGAATGGCAAAACTCAACGCCGCGCTTTGCCTCGACACCAGAGCGCTAAAAATGGAAATATTCATGAGAAATAATTAATATTTCCATTTCCTCAAGTGGGAATCGAATCCACAACCTGTCTGTCCCTGCGCTAAAACTGACGTCCGTTTTAAGATACATCACTAAGAGATTAACATTTGGTCGTCTCTAGAATATAAAAAATACATACTCACCTAAATTAAATAACAAAATCTAATAAAAAAGACCAAAAATTTTAAGAACCTAATATAACAATGTAAATAAACCCTGAGAGTGCCATTCTTTAATGACAGGCCATATAAAGATATTACCATATCATTTTTTACATTCATAGCATCATATATTTTCTTCTGGTGCTATAACAGAAAATGTAAAAAATATTTTAATGTTTCCCAGAGAGGGCTCTCATGTTACAAACGTGAAATACTGAGTACATTAACATTATAAAACCACACAATGTAATGATGTATCTATCTATGTGAAAGTTATTTTCAGTCAATAAATGGATAATGACGAGAAAATAGAAATTGAAATAGTAAAAATTGAGTCAGACAAAAAGATGTGGATCTAAGTAGTGATTACTATCGGAATAGTAAAAATGGCAATAGATATTTAAGTCACGAAATAAAGAAAAGAAGAAATAAATCCAATTTTTATTGTTAAATAAAAAAACTATTTAAGGAACATAAATACTGAAGAATGGACTGACACAAATACTGAAGAATCGACTGACTTTAGTTATATAGACTTATCGCTAATCTGAAAGTTGATATAAGTTACACTATTGTGATAAAAATGAACTTAATTTCTATTGACATTTATTAAGATTTATTATATAATTTACGACATCGACCATATTCAGAACATTTTAAGAATATCAAGATTTTCTTTCTATTATACTATAATACGTATCAAATAACGCACGTAAAACGTCGTAATTTCAAACAATCGAATATCTATTTGCACTGAGTTAGAAAATAATAAACTCTCCGTTCTCCAACATCGGGGTTTGAATGAGATCGTCGATCATTTTCACTTTAGTGTCACGAATGCCTTTCAAAATGCGAAAGACAATTTCTCCGGTGGCCCAAAGCCGGTCATTAAATATAGCACTAAAACCATTCATCTTGCCTGACTTACGACTGACTTACAAATTTATTATCGCATTTGTTCTAAATTACAATGTTGCTGTTTCAGTAATATTAAATAAAACAATATACACATATATAAATGACGTTATGTGAAGCATTTCATAATAATCAATTTACACTAGGTGAAGTAAAGTTTTGAAATTGATTGAGTAGTATTTTAGAATGTCTTATAAAGATTCTATTATCTATATTGGTTATATTATTTAATTAATCAGCTTCACGTTGTGTCCCGTACACAGCAGGGTAGGCAGAAGGAACCTAGTGTTAAGACACTCCGTTCCCCACTTTCTGCCGAATTCTGGAGGCATTGCGTGTTGAGTGGCAGAACTCAATGCCGCGCTTAACCTCGACACCAGAGCGAAGAAATAGAAATATAAATTTAAGTAAATATTTCATCTCCTCGAGTGGGGATCGAACCCACAACTAGTCGTTTTTACAGTCACATCTCGTGCCACTGCGCCACGACTGGCCTCTGGATATATTATTTAAAGAGTTGATAATATTATATTAGTGTATAGGAATATTTAATTCATCCAGAAAACGAAAATAATGTAAAAGAGACGGATCCGGATATATTAGTTTTGCTCACTTAACATTGAAAAAATGTTCGTATGTTTAGAAATATCCTACATCAGCGGAAAATAAAGATCGGAGTTTACTAAAAAGTCTATACTAAAAGTATTAAGCTAATAAACAAAACGAAACAAAAGTGGTGGAGCGGAAAATCTCAACGTGATTGAGAGATAAGATGCGGGATACATCGTGAAGCTGAAAAAGAAAGGATACACACCTTATACGCGTCAGGTATATTGACAGGCTCGCCGCTCTCCGCGACGTAGCCCACGATGCCGCTGCCCCACGGTATCCTGATCTCCTCCAGCTGTTCCATCTGTTCCGGCGTCGACTTCGAGCATACGTCGAACAGCTTTGATACGAGACATCTGTGGACAATTGGAATGGATATATTAATTGCTTAGATATCTTAGCTACTAATAGATTAATTGTTGTTACGATGTTCATTAATTAGACTGAAGTAATGGTAATATGTAGTGGTTGCGGTATTTGGATGTACGTATTAAACAGTATACTATATATTTTAAATATTGTGCGTGTTGTGTTGGTTGGTGCACGCTGTATCCCGCACCGTACACGTAGGCAGAGGAAACCTAGTATTAAGACCACTCTATTCTCCACTTTCCGCCGAAGTCTGGAAGCATTAAGTATTGAGTGGCAGAACTCAACGCCGCGCTTTTGCTTTGACACCAGAGCGAAGAAACGAAAACATAAATTTAAATAAAATATTTCATGTCCTCGAGTGGAGATCGAACCCACAACCAGTCGATTTTGCAGTCACAATTTGTGCCCATGCGACTGGCCTCAGCATATATTTTAGAATGTAAATTTAGTAGTGTAGTCTGATTCAATAAATATATACATAATATATTTAAAAATAATAATACGACACATTCAGCGATACCTTAATGGATGTGTTCAAGCAGGTAAACATAGAACTTGGCTAACTTATCTTTTAGCATCAAAGAAGGAGGTCCTAAATAAATATAAGGATCTAATAATATTCCTTTCATTCAATTTCAATTGAAAAACTACCCACTCTTACATACTAACGTTATGGATACAATATATGAAACTATTAATATTGTATGTTGAGGCCAGTCGCGGCACAGTGGCAAAAAGTGTGACTCGTAAAACCGATTGGTCGTGGGTTCGATCCCCACTGAACACGCAATGCCTCCAGAATTCGGCAGAAAGTGGGAACCGGAGTGTCTTAACACTAGGTTTCCTCTGCCTACCCTGCTGTATGCGGGATACAACGTGAAGCTGATTAATATTGTAGCTTTTTAACACTACTTTAATACATATTTTGTTCAAAATGTACTGCTTCTTATATGTGAATATATAAATTTAGGTGAATACACCTAAAATCTAAATGTCTCTTGACAGTTATTAAGTGATCTCTACAAAGCCCACAAGTTTAATTGCGTGTTACGGCGCCACCACTCGGGACGTGTAGATTCCTATTAGTTCTGTTGAGACAAGCCTGTATTGGCAAGTTGATTTGATTATAAAATAATCATTAAATGAATTCCCTTAATTACTAGCCCACTCGTGGCGTAGACCACCCAACCAGAGACAGGTTGTGGATTCGATTCCCGCTCGAAAAAATGAAATATTAAATATTTTCATATTCCTCGCTCTGGTGACGACGAGACATAGCGTGGCGTTGGGTTCTGCCACTTTACACGCAATACCTTCAGAATTCAGCGGACTGTGGGCAACGAAAGTGTCTTGATAGGGACGGGGGAGGTTCCCAAGTTCTCCCTGCCCACCCTCCTATTTTGCATACTATTAATTATTAAGTACAATTGCAGATTAGAAAAAAAAATGTGTTTCAAACGAATACAACCCGAAATAAACCCAAAAAAAAAATAATAAATACAAATGTAAAATACAATATGTTCAATCTAATATCGTTGTTGGTCACACAAAATCTATGGAACAGATAGAGCTTACAGCACCTCGGCCCTCGATAGTGGACCGCACGCGACTGGCTCGACTACGACTGGTTTTTCAAATTAAAAGCATCTCTTGTTATTTGTCGTTTGGGAAATTCCATAGGATAGCCTGGAATTTGATTGTGATCACAACGAGATGCTGTATAGAGGAGAAGCATTTATTTGCATGTATATACATATTTTGATATATGTATATATAATATATATAAAATATATCTACCAATTTATTGTGTTAAAAGTTTTAACGTTTCCCACTTTCCGACGCATTTTGGAGACATTGGGTGTTGATTGGCGGAACTTAACGCTGCGCTTTGGTTTGTTAGTAGAGCGAGGAAAGAAAAATATTTAAATAGTTTGAATGGTAAATTCATTAGGACAAATAAAAGCTAGAACACTTAAGTTAATTTATATTACTTATAATTAATATATAATAAAAATTGTGTTATTTATACGAATAAATAGAAATAAAACAGTTTATAAATAGCTATCCAAATTTACATTTCACTCCGGGATACCAGACTAAAATTGCAAACGCTTGGTTCAACCAAAATAAGTTTTGCCGCGTCGTATGTTGTCCTCTGTGATTTATGGGCAAAACTTTAAATTTATACATTCACTACTTAACAAGCAAAAATAAAATAAAAAATTCTCCTTTAAAAAAAATTAAAAATATAAATAAAAAACCTTACACATAGCAAAATAACAAAAGAGCTAAAAAAAATGTTAACACACAAAAAGGTGAATCGTATAGCAATAAAATAAATTTTATTTTTCATTCAGAGCTATCGAGATCATTAAATTTCAGCGGAGTTGTACGTCATTTGGGAAATTGAGGGGCGCAGATAGAATTGTATTATTCTCCTGTTGTAGGCTTGTTTCGATTGTGAATCACTTTAACGATTTTATTTTACGGTATTACAACGACATTGTAGAAATCGTTATATTTTATAGTAAGAAATTGAGGATATTGTGTGGGTGAACCCAACGCCGTACTTTGTCTCGCCTTTCTGCGGCTCATATCGAGCTTCACGCTGTATCCCGCACACATCAGGGTAGGCAGAGGGAACCTAGTGTTAAGACACTCCGTTCGCCACTTTCCGCCAATTTCTGGAGGCATTGCGTGTTGAGTGGCGGTACTTAACGCCGCGCTTTTCGTCTCGATACCAGAGCGAAGAAATGAAAATATAAATGTAAATAAATATTTTATCTCCTCGAGTGGGGATCGAACCCACCAGCCAGTCGATTTACAGGCACACTTTGTGCCCCTGCGCCATGACTGGCCTCAAATATCGACTTATGTCTTATTTACTTAGCCTTATCAATCATAGTTACGTCAAACTATATTTTAGAAATAGGCCAAGTGCGAGTTGGACTCGTGCACGAAGGATTCCGCACAATTATCTATCCCGCCCCTACACCGTGGATTACTACCAGACCGTGGTTGCAACAGTCTTTATGGAACCCTCCAGGACGTTTGTGATCTTTCTGAACGTACTGGTTACGCTTGTTTATATTAAGATTGTATTGGAATGGTGATTCGTGACGTTGATTGATTTGTGAGATCAATATAAGTCGTTGGATCGAACGCACTATCGCAAGGCGGCCGATATGTTAAATAAAGCACGGCACACACTCCACAGTCGTGTTTCACTTGTTTTCTACATTAAAACAAGTTGTTAGACTCATAGGCGGACACTACTACATACACCAGAGTTCCAGGACATAAAAGAGCACCACACACCTACTCATCATACAACGACTTATAAACTAACTTAACTTAGCTTCACGCTTTATCCCTTGCGGGGTAGTCAGAGAGAACGGAGCGCCAAACGCTACGGTCTCTACATACCTCTTTCGCCTCGTCCACTGTCATCAACCTCTTCATACATGCCCTTCGGGGGGTCCTCATACTTTTTACGTGACCTTCCTCCAGTATCTTTGATACTGTGTTTTCGAAGGTCAACCGAGGTCTCCCCCTACCTCTCTTACCGCACTTACTTCTTACTTATAGAACGACTGTAGAAAACGTTTTACATCGATGTATGTACAATACCATACAAGCATCGCCTATGCATCGTAAGCGCACCGCGAGACAACGTCGATCGCGGTATAACAATTAAATGCCATAGCAATTTGCCTAGCCAAGCATATTAGTACCAGCGAAGCCAAGCAGGAGTCGGTTTTGACTCCAATATCAGTTATTAGTAAAACATAGGGTCAATGAACTCCGACAATAGTACAAATAGTTTAAAATTAATATTTTGTTACTGTCTAATATCTTTATGATAATTTATTAAATATATTGACAGATTACCTTTATTGTATGACATTAAATAGACTCATATTATATAATATTTATAACTTCTAAATACGTATTTTGATATAATAGTTTTATATCATATTATAAAAGATACTATTATATTTATATTTCCTTTTATAGTAATATGTTAAATATTTAATAATATATATAGAAATTACATTTATAAGTAATTATAATTCACCAAACCTATTTAACTCTCATTTCACAATTCACTTACACGCATCTAACAAATATGGCGGCAGGTATTCTGCGTACATAAATGTAATTTTACACACCTCATAAAACATCTTCATGTATTTATTTCCATTTACTAAATAAATAATATTTATCTCTGGATATTGACGGCATTGTATGCATTAATATCACTCTTCTGTATTTAATAATAATCTATTAAAAACTCACCGACGAAGTATTCCAAAACAAACAGTGAAGCACTTATAACTTATGTTAGTAGTCTCGAATACTTATATCACAATTGAAGACATAATCTACCATGTTTTTTAAATATTGAATATAACTAAATATATATTAATTACAAATTAAAACTTCTCTAAACATTTTGAATCACTATCCTTCACCAGACGCGTCCGCCATCTTCCATTTCTTTCTTTTCTTTTTCTTGACTTTGACGTTGACAGTGGCTTATTCAGCCAACATGATATTTTACAATAATTAAAATATTAATTATGTTATTATTTATTTTAATAGTTATAATACACAATGCTTACTTATAAATATTAAATTATTTTTAATAAATATATTTTATATCTGTGTGTTTTACCTATGGCATATTACGTCACTTTAATATTACTTGTGAAAGGATCGCGTAATTAAAAAACTGAACTAAACTATTATTTATAAGATTGTATTTATCGTATATCGTCGTATCGTATTTATATATTGTATTAAATAATATAAAAAATATATATTTATAATATTTTTTTATATATTGTTTTTTTAAAATTTACCTACACATTTTAGTTCTGGTGATCTGGTATGGATCGGTACAAACTGTATAAAATTCACGATATTTGAGATACAGCCATGTGATAAACCGATGGACGGACAGCCAAGCAGCTAAGTCTTAGTGATAGGATTCCGTTTTACCATTTGGATACGAAACCCCAGTAATTATTCTATGGAAAAAAACCATCACATTTATCATACAAATATCAAAAGCACCACAACACCGGGTTATGACGTCTACATTTATGTATAGCGAATTTATGAACAAACGAAACACACAATAAAAACAAAGCAATTTAATTACAGAATGGATGGCTCGCGTGTATATTTACACATTAGGTTCATTCACAATACACAACGAGGCAATTATGGTGATATTGTTTAAAGAGTATTTTTATTATTCATATTTAGGCCAGCCATGGCGCACCACGACTGGCCTAAATATAAATAACGGGGCACAAAGTGAGACTGTAAATGCGACTGGTTGTGGGTTCGATTCATATTGACCCCACTCGAGAAAATGAAATATTTATTTCAATTTATATTTTCGTTTCTTCGTTCTGGTGTCGAAGCCAACCGACGGAACTCAACGCCGTGCTTTGCCTCTACACCAAAGCGAAGGAAATGGAAATATAAACTTTTAGTAGGTATATCTGCAGTTTTGGTCCAAAACTTACTTGGACATATTTAGAATATGTTGCATCAACTAATTACATAAAGTAAAAAGTTTCAAGTTCCACTAACTAGCGCGAAATGTTCTCGCTCTTTCAAATGGGGCGACGGAGAGAACGTACAAGACGTCTTTACAAATTTGGCTAGTCAAATAAATTTTTACTCCAATCTAACTAAATTTGTAATCAAACCTATAGCGAATTCATTTTATAGATTTAATTATAAAAAATAAATAAAATAAATCAGCTTCACGCTGTATCCCGCACACAGCAGGGTAGGCAGAGGGAACCTAGTGTTAAGACACTCCGTTCTCCACTTTCTGCCGAATTCTGGAGGCATTGCGTGTTGAGTGGCAGAACTCAACGCCGCGCTTAGCCTCGACACCAGAGCGAAGAAATGGAAATATAAATTTAAGTAAATATTTTATCTCCTCGAGTGGAGATCGAACCCACAACCAGTGGGTTTTACAGTCACACTTCGTGCCGCTTCGTGTTAATAATGTCTATATTATAATATCTATACTTATAATAAAATCGTAACGGATTCGTATTCATTCGTTCATTCATTCATTCGGATCGTATTTATTAGGGGCGGAACTTTTAAGCACAAAATAAGTTGTGTTCACAAAAAGTTGAAACACTTAAGGCAAATTTAATTGGTTAAACGAAACGGATTTCTTCATCCATGAAGAAAAAACATCCACCGATAAATAATTTTCTTTGGACGAACTTTATTTTTTTCTATACAGACAAGAGATTCAAATGTGCCTTTGCTCGTTTAAACTTATTTTTATATTAGAGCCAACGGATTTTTTTATATACATATATATTTTTATATAAAGTATACTGTGTTCTTTCTAATACCCCTAATAATAAGTATACAAAGTTTCATGATAATCGACTGAGCAGTTTAAGCGTAAAAACGTAACAAGCAAACTTACATCCACAATTATAATATTAATATGATGCTGATATAGGAGTAATCGTGTCCTCCAATATTGACACCTAATTTTAAGTTATTTATAGATTACATCGGCCAGTGGAAATCGTTATTGACATTTTGTAATAGTAAACGTATGTATGGTAAACCTTTTGAGTAGATCAGTTATATAAATATAAAAAAAATATATTTTTTTGTCAATCTATTCATTATATTATTATTCCGTATGTATGTCTATGTACAATAACAGCGGAACTAGCTAACAAAATTGTACGTTTTAAAGAAATTAAAAATAAAATCTGTTACGTCAAAAGTTAAACAACTAACAAAACACAACTAACGTAACTTAATTCCGCACAATAATTTTATAATTTTTACCTACTTCGTACAACGTTCTACTTATCTTGAGATAACTAAAAGGGATAAGTTAAGTTAAAATTGTAATAAAGACGTCGATAAGTTAAACATTGTTAGTGATGGCAGTATTCTATGGCAGCTCCACAGAAGCCAGACATTATCCTGAGAATAATGACGATCAATTTATACCGCTCCCTTAGATGATCATCCATTTTCGAGCTTAACAAGGACTTTATCAAAAAGCGGTTTTCTTCAGACATGGTAAAAAGCGTTATTCGCAAACGCTTAAGATTCTCGAAGGCGACTTGCATTAACAGTTTAACGATAATGACAGCTTCACGCTGTATCCCGCAAACAGCAGGATAGGCAGAGGAAGCATAGTTTTAAGAGACTCTGTAACACTTTCCATCGTATTATAGTGGCATTGCGTGTTGAGTGGCGGAACTAAACGCCGCGCTTAGCTTCGACACCATAGCGAAGCGAATATTAAATATTTAATTTTCTAGAGTTGGAATCGAACTTACAACCAATCACTGGCCCCTGACACGCCACGGCTTGCTTCGATCAATAATTTCAATATTTTTATATTTCTTATTAACAATAAAAAAAAGCATAGGCATGCTCATAAAAACTGAAGAATAAATAGAACAACGTTGTGATAGCGCCCACCCCACCACGCATAGCAGCCACGCTATCCACCCCCACAGCCTCTATTTGATTCGACCCTGACCTTAGACCGCTGAGAAAGACCAATAGAAATATTTCAATCAATTACTAGCCTTTGTGTAAGTGCCCAATATTCTAGACACTAAAGTTTCATATATTGCTACTACAATACGATTTTTTTTCATTTTGTTACTCTTATAACCATATACATACATATATAAAAATATATATATTTATAACTAAATAATTAACAAATAAATACATCTTTATTTTCAGAATAAAATTGCAATAAGTATAACATAGATATACAATTAAAAATTAACAAAATAATTTATAACAAAATTAAAACGAATACCTACAGTCCGCGAGGCGTAAGCTGAGTTAGTGTTAGTGCACAGTGTAAGTATGACGACCGACGCATTGAAGAAAGGCGTATCTTTTTGCTTGGTTTAAGCCAACTAAATATATATTTTTTTATTGTAAGTAAAGAAAATAGTGAAAATAATTCATCACTTTTTAATAATATTTTTTGTAGTAATATATTTTATGAAAAAAAAAATACATGGAGTTTACATAAAAGAATATGTAGGGAATATGTAGGGAAATTGATATATACCACGTTCTTAAATTAAGGCCATTGTTACAAAGTAGATCAGCAACTGACTGTAACGTGATGGTTGTAGGTTTCATCCTCACCCAGAGGATTTTTTATTTCTAACGCTATAGTAAGACTGCGGCGTTAAGTTCCGTTTGACAAAAAACTAGTAGTCGTTGACACAATATTCTTTTATTCTATTATAAAAATATTTTAAAATCTAGTTCAAAGAGCTTTAACTGCAGAGAGATAAAATATGGAATTACGAAACCGTCAAAACTTTACTCAGATAAGTCCCAAACTTATTGCAAACTGAGAAATTAAGATTATGTTCCCCTTTAAAGTTATCGTTTGGAGATAACTAACCAGAATTCTCTTAACAAAAAAAATAATATTAAAAAAGTAACATTTCCAAAGGACCGATATGAATCTATACCAACCGAAATGGCCACAGGAATTAGTAAAATCTTTTTCTCTCATAATAAATGTATCTACAGAATGTGTGTTTATTTCTTTTTTTGAGAGAGCAAGTGGTTGTCGGTAAAGGGATTTTGTTTAAAAATCCTGTATACACAGGAGCGTGTATAAATAGTAAGTCATTTGTATTATATTTCTGAGCAGTTTTTATTCGTGTAGAATTTTTAATGAATCGAGTTGTACCAAAAATAAGCGGCATAAAGGATAAAGGTGAATATATTTAAATATTCTAAAAAAAAAATGAATACTTGTGACATTTTTGTAATCAGAAACAAATGTTAACATAAACAATAAATATATTTGCTAAAATATATGAAAAGTTATCTTGATTAAGTGTCATATAGCCTAATCGGCTTCAAGCCGCATCCGGCGTATAGCAGGGTGGTCAGAAGGAACCTTGTGTTAAGATACTTCTTAACACAAGGTTCCTTCTGATCCCCAATGTAGTAACATTCCTTACATTCCGACAAGTTTTCGAGGTATTGTGTTCAAAACATATTGTTGTGTTGCGTGTTTAATAATTCATTATCCGAACGAGAATCGAACAAAGTTATATGATAAGCCGTATATATGTCCCAAAGTAAAGTTGAAAATAAGAAAAGAATCGATACGTATAAATAAATACACTCTATTTTTTTACACTAACTATATAACATGTATATAAAATCATTTCTTGTAATGGATATCGAACCCACAACCTTTTACAGCCAATTCCTCCATACGCTTCTATGGCGTATTTATCTAAACATTAATAATAAAGAAATATAGTTATGAGATGAACATTATAATAAAAGATATAAAGAACATTACACCAACGACGCACTATGCAGATATAATTTAAAAGAGCACTCCAATATCAAAACAAAAGACGTTAACAATTTTGTTTTCTTTATGACTGTAAACATGTACGTAACAAAACTATAGTATTATTATTGAAGCCAGCTGAGGCGCACAGAGTGTGGTTGTGGCTGTGTGTTTGATTCCTATTCGAGGATATGAAATATTTAATTTTTCCATTTCATCGCTCTGGCATCGAGACAAAGCGCGGCGTTCAGTTCCGTCACTCAACACACAACGCCTTCAGAATTTGACGGAGAGCGGGGAGCGGGAGTGTTTCAACATTAGGCTCCCACCGACCTACCCTACTTACTACATGCGTGATACAGCGTGAAGCTGAAAAACAATAAGAGAAATATCGTAACACGTAGACTTCGAACAATAATAGCATTAGAAACGAAGCCAAGGATGCATCTTGTTTATCTTCGCTTCGGTTCTTTAAATGAGTCACTCACTCACATTTGACACGATATGGGAGTGTAGTACTACTATGTAGTGGGTACTAAACTTTGGAAAACACGCGCTTCGAACGAGAAAAATTGATGTAATATGTTGATAAGATTGTTATATCGTTTTGTTTATATAAAATAATATAAACTTTTAGTACATAATATAGTAACGGTGAAAATTATAATGAAATATTGTATTTACATATGTTTTATTTATATTTTATTAAAATATAAGTTTTAATTTTTTTTATTTAAAGTATGTAGAGGCTAAGGTTTGATCTCTGCTCGGAAAAAATAATTTGTTAATATTTTCATTTCTTCGCTCTGGTACCAGGGCATAAGCTCGGCGTTGAGTTCCGCCGCTCAACACGCAATGCCTCGAAAAATTTGGCGAAAAAAGAAAAATAGAGTGTCTAAACACAAAGTTCGGAAATATAAATCACATACTCAGTGGCGTAGTGAGGGGGGGGCAAGGGGGGTCGTCATGCCCCGGGCGCTACTCACAAAGGGGCGCCAAAAGGTTTGCAAAACTATTTAAATATATTAAATTGGGAGTATATTTTATATATACAATTATATGATGTTCGTCTAGGGGGGCGCTGAAAAGGTATTTTGCACCGGGCGCGAGTTGCGCCCGCTACGCCATTGCACATACTCGATGAAAATTTAAGGATTTTTATTACCAGCAACTTGATTCTAAATTGTTAGTTCTAAGTGAATAGTATAACTGTAGTATTGCGAAATTGTAGACGCTAGGAGGAAAACCCAGGAGATAAGAACACCAGGCCGCACGAGGCGGCGCCCGCTTTCTTACCGCAATAGCTATTTCAGGTACTAACGTAGATTTATTTATATAAGACCACAATAAATAAGACATTTTTTTAAAACTTTTATAAAGTGTTGGAACTTGTAAATTAAAGTATAAATATTATTCATTAGTCTCAAATTCCCAACAAGGTGATTTTTGGGTGTAAGTGACAATTTGTTGATTCTTGAATATAATGAAAATTATTATGTTATATTAAAAAACAAACATTAATTCTATTATTAAAAGTTAAAAATAAACTGAAATTTACAATAAAATAGGAATAGGATTATCTAATATATATATCACAATATTCTACAACGTAAACACATTTTGTCAGATAGAGATTCTAATTTTATCTTAAATTTTTTTTAGCTTCTAAACATTCAAAAAAAATATATCTAAGTATAAATATATCAAAATTAATAAGATTTCTGCTCAAGTTCATAAAACATTCACTCAAGATGAGCCTTACCAAATATTAGGTCAGTAAATTGGCCTTTATTTGAACCCTTACAGCGTTGGTGACGTACTAAAGACATTCGTGACACTGTGTGACACCGGTCGCCCCTGTAAATCGGTTTATCTGAGCCAAGATATCGGTTTCTCATAGCTTTATAAATAGATAAGTGTATAGACCGAAGACAGCATATTTTATAATATATGAATAGAAGGATAATTTTAAATGGGGAACGTAGTGTCTTAACATTAGGTTCCCTCTGCTTACCCTGCTGTATGCTGGATACAGCTGGAACTTTTTTGTTTTAGAATATTTTTTAAAGATTTTAATATAGTCTTAGATTTTAATATTGTCTTGTCTTAGAATAACGCGATTTACTTTTATCGATTAATATCTCTAGTTCATATGCATAGTTGAAAAAATTGATGCAAGTTGCCTTTTTATAAATCCTCTGGATATTAATTATTATATACACAATTTACACATTTTCACAACTAAAATAATAGCATGGACCTCCTTGCTATGGTACCTGTAAATTAAATACAGAATCAAGAGAAGCCTGATTGCAATGGATGTTAGTTCAAATCTTATAAAGGAGATTGATTTGTAATATAAAAGCATCCTTAGTTCGGTTCAATTTGGTTTTGCCTTTTATTAACTTAGTACACAATGTACGAGTATCACAATAAAATTACACAAGTATTCTCAAAATAACGATGTAAATATTCAGTTTCAAAACGATACAACAAAACAGACTAGAACATCTTACTTCGTGATTCCCCTAACTATAAACGAAGTTCACAGCAGCACTTTACACGACAAGACAAGTCTACATTCAGAACACGAGCAAATACTGGAATGGTAGACCACAAATCCCGTACAAAGCTTGACGCATGATATCCTACACCATTGCTATGGTTAAATGGAGTGTGTAACCGGAGACATATCGCGGCGATGAAGCCTCTTGTCCGACCTAAACGATAAACATGGCCCGATTAGTTGAGTAACTTGGAACTTGGCCAAGTATCGTCGATAAACTAGATATAAACTGCCAAAAAGAGAAAAAAAAAGCTGTGCTAGAATAAGATATTCCTTACGTCCTTGAAGCTCATTTTCCAATAAATAGTACCAACTTTGTAGAATTAGTTATTATATTATATGAATATAATTCTGGTGATCTCATATTAACTACGACTTTTGAATCTACGATCAAAGATTTAAGTTTTTTAAGTGTTTGTTTTGTTGCTTGTAAAACAAGAAAAAAATATTTTTCAATAAGGATAATAAAAAATATTTATAAGATGAGAAATAAATGTGACAGAGCAAACATACGCTATTAAGTCATATAGTGACCAGCCAGGGCAGATGCAGGGCATTGACGTATGTACTGGACTTCCGATTTTTCTCCTTAGTCACGGTCCAATAAATAAAAAGGTTCACTAAAACGATCTTCGTATCGCCACAGACAAGATTTATTTTTTTCATGCTCCACAGGAGATGACGTAACGTGATCCTATTTCCTAACCAATTTGCTTTTTTGGGCTATATTTTTTATGTTTTCCTAGTATGTTTCATGGATTTTACTAACAGATTAACAGCTTAAACGAGTATTAAAAAGTCTAGCAGACTGTGAAATTTATACGGTTTATATACTTTTAATTTCTAAATAGAGTAAGTACAAATATTTGATTAGATATTATTACAATAAAGTAAAATCGACTGGGTGTGGGTTCGATCCCCACTCGTGGAAATGAAATATTTATTTAAATGTATATTTTCATTTCTTCGCTTTGGAGTCGAGGCAAAGCGCGGCGCTGAGTTCCGCCACTCAACAGGCAATGCCTCCAGAACTCGGCGGAAAGTGGAAAACGTAGTGTCTTAACACTAGGTTCCCTCTGCCTACCCTACTGTGTGCGGGAAACAACGTGAAGTTGATTTGATTTACAATAAAGCAACATTAAGCATGCCTAAATATACGTGGCTTGTAAGAGTTTGGATTTTGGTTTAAAAATAGACGCTAAAAACAGCCCTCAAAGAGATGTCTCGGGGCAAGACGTAATGGGAAAAATGGCAACGAGCGTTCGGCGCGGAGCGGATGAAAATGAACACGAACTTTTTTGCGGCCGTACTGATATGAGAACAATATTTTAAATATAGACGATGTAATTTCGCTTCGCTTTAAAAGGTATGCCTTTGATCACATAAAATGTGCGCAATACTTTTTTCATTATAATGCATACATTATATACTTATTTATTTATTTGGCTGTACGCGGTGTACCGCATACAGCAGGGTGAACAGAGGGAACCTAGTGTTAAAACAATCCGTTCCACATTCACCGTGGTGAGTAGCGGAACTCAGCGCCGCTTACTCGATACCAGAGCTAATAAATGTATATACATATTTAAATTTTCCATTTCCTCGAGTGGAATTTGAACCTACGTGTCGTGTTCACAGTAACACGCTTGTGCCTCTGTGCCACTACTGGCCTCATACAAATTTAGTACATATTTAGATTGATATAAGAATAAACTGTGGGTGGCGTGATTGTAATTTGAAATTCTGCCTTGTATTTAGTACGCGCCGGAAGCGTTACTTCAGCCTAATTTTAAAACTGAACTATATGGAACAAGGTTTAAACATTTATTTAAACAAATAAACCATCAATCATTTTTTCAAAGAATTTAGTCCAAATCGGAATAATAAATACATCGACGCTGCGGCCTTGTGGGAAAAGAACGTGTCTATACACTCGATGGTTTCGGGTTCGGGGTTTCTATTTATTATAAAATTCCATAATTTTTCTCAAAAAAAAAGGATTTCTATAAAACGCTCATACGTTTCAGTCTAGCAAGAGTGTAGCTACTCAAACTTCAATTATTCTAAGAAAATATACCAACTATTATTTTATAAACGTCACTTACATAAAATAATAATTCTTTATTCCGAATAAAAAAAGACTAAAAACACAACTATGTAAAATATAATAATACAACAAAGACATTCTCAAGAAGAAGATTCAAAAGTCTCAGAGAAATAAAATATATTTATGAATCGAATCAAAACCAAACCGCTCAACCGTCTAGAAAATCCCATAAAAACCACCGACTAGAAGGCGACACGGAGGAAATGATATCACGTCTAATGCACCGACAGTGCAAATGTAAACTAGTTTCCTTTGGCGTCCATTTATTGAAAATCTCTATTATTATAGTAATCGAATAATATAATATATTCGTGCGAGTTCAAATCGATTTTATTCATTCGTAGATTTTGTTGAAGTGGATTCGAGTTTGATGTTTATTTAATCTGTGTGTTGTAAAAGCAATTAAGTTTTATTCTATGTTATTTTATTATAAATTGTAGTTAATGTAAAACATTATCTGCATCGTGGAGTATTAGTATTCTTTTTTGTAATATTAGTTACTGTTTTGATTTACTTCATTTTTTTTATCAGCGTCACGCTGTTTCACGCGTGTAGCAGAGTCGACAGGAGCCTAATGTAAACTCTCTACTTTCCGTCAAATTCTTGAATCATTCCGTGTTGAGTGGTGGAGCTGAACTCAGCGTATTGCCGCGACACCAGAGCGAAGAGAGGAAATTATTAAATATATAATTTCTTTGAGTGAAAGACATCGAAACATCAACCTGTCGCGTTCACCACTTTTATTTGATCTTTAAAAATAAATTTAACTTAACGTCGCAAGTTCGACTCCTGTCACTAATAATTATACATTTTAATAAAGAATTTTAATAAAAGAAACTCCCCATTTTCAAAGTAAAAATAGAAAAAGAATATACCATTCCAATCATTATTTTACTAATCTGAATGTATAATTAATATTTAACTCTTTCAATTAAATTAAGCCAGAACGCCCAATACATCACCTGGTGCTATTCAGACTGACTTGGACTAAGTCAAGTCAAAAGAAAATTCTCATTTCGATTTCGACGTCACTAGACTCTTTTTATTACCTAGGTCTTTAATTACTATTGCTGCAGCTTCGCGACACTATGACGCAAACCCACTGTTAATTATTTTTACACGAGATTGAAAAATTGTATAAAGCTTTTACTATAAAAAAACAAAAACAACATTATGGTGTAAATAGAAATAAGTTAATTGGAATTTGTAATTTAAGAGTTGAAGTCCTAAAGACATTACCTATATTTTCTTTCTCCATCAGATAGGATAAAACCCGGCGTTGCTTCAGGGTTCTGGTTAGGTGGTTAGTCAAGTGAAGAACATAGTAGGTACAATTGTATAATATAAATATGAACATATTAAATTTATATATTCAAATATATTTAAATATGTAACCTATTCAAAACGTTTAGGAGTAAAACTTATATTAACCCGTTAAAAAATATAATCTATACTATAGTAATTTTTGTGATCTCGTAACTTAGTCTTTCAATTTAAGTTAAATCTTCAGTATAAAATTATATTTCTGAAAAATTGCACATCATCCTTTTACGTTAAACGAATGTATATTTGATGCATTTTCATATTCTAAAAAAAACCATAATATAACAAGTATTACAGTAGAAGTTAGAGGCGAACAAAGCGTGGCGTTGTGTTCAGCCAGTTAAGACGCAATGCCTCCAGAATTTGGAAGAAGGTGGGTAGCGGAGTGTCTGAGCACTAGGCTCTCTTTGCCTCTACAACCACTACAGACTACAGAATATTAAATCGAACCGACCTTCCATTTTGTGGATGAGGTGAGGATGCCCTTTCGCCCTGCACCAGGAATAGAGAGCCTCTATCCGCGTCGAGTAGTATCGACACGTTCTGGAGTATCTTGTGGCACAGCACACGCACCTCCAGCTCATTGCATATGTCTTTAACCTGAGAAAATAAAAAAAATAATTAAAATTTATGAAAAAAAAATCCACACGCTTAAGGCCAATCATGGCGCAGGGGCATAGAAAATTAATAATTAATATTTTAATAATTAATAATTAATATTTTAATTTTCTCGCTCTGGTAACGAGGCAAGCTGCAGCGTTGAGTTCCGCTACTCAACACACAATGCCTACAGAATTCGGCGGAAAATGGGGAACGTAAGTGTCTTAACGGAACGTAAGTGTCTTAACGGAAACCTTACCACTAGGTTCCCAGGTGCCCTCTACCCACCTTGCTGTGTGCAGGATACAGCGTAATGTTAAAAAATACAGCGTGAGGCATCGCACGTCACGTTAAAATTTCACAAAATATAAATATAAAATATAAATGTTTTATCATTTTATAAAATACAACTAAAACATTCTACAAAATATCATCCTAGAAAAACCTTTTACAAAAAAATATAAACGAAACACGTAAGCATTGTCATTGATATATTCTACATTCTGCTCACGCATCACGTTTGTTGATCGGAGATGCTGTAGATCTTTTAGTAGGTAAGTAAATCTTTTTTGAGTGTGACTGTAAAAGCGGTAGGTTGTAGGTTCGATTCCCATTTATAAAATTAAATCAGCAGAGAGACCCGGTGTTAAGATACTCCTTTCCCCACCAGAGGCCGGTCGTGGCGCAGGGACACAAAGTATGACTGTAAAGACTGTGGGTTGGATCCCCTCGAGGAAATGAAATATTTATTTAAATTTATATTTCCATTTCTTCGCTCTGTCTCAAGGCAAAGCGCGGCGTTGAGTTCCGCTAGTCAGTAATTCAGAATCCGGCGGAAAGTGGGGACCGGATTCCCATTTATGAAAGGAAATATTTCATATTTTTATTTACTTGCCCTGGTGTCGAGGCAAAATCGCGGTGGCTAAGTATTCAGATATAGATAGATAGATATGGAAAGTTCTAAATTTTAGTAATTAAATATATTGATAATGTTCTCGCACAAAGAACTTTGTGAGACAGTTAAGTTAAAATAGTATATAAACTTTATATTACGAAACGCTTCATTTCCTACCTGGGATCGTAACAGGTTAGTAAAACCCATACCCATACCCAGAATGAGATAAAGTCGTAAAATTATTTTAATTACCTATAGAGCCACCAAATGAATTTAATTCAAATTATCATTTTATTATAGTATCATTTTATGATAATAAAACGTTGTAATAAACACCTTTTCATTTAAAGTTTAGAAAGTTCTCGTGTTTGAGACGTATAAAATATTATATGGGTAAATGTAATTACTAGTATTAATAATATGTAAATTTCAGTCATAATTTATCCTATTAGTTTTATTTTGCTTTAGTTTTATTAATTTTATGATGTACCTTTCAATATTTTTAAATAAGAAACAGCAATTAAAAGTGTTTCGACTCAATTGTTGTCAATTTTTTTTAGCATCACGCTGTATATATCACGCAGTAGGATAAACGGAGAGAATCTAGCGTTAAAACACACTGTTCCTCTTTATCCTCTCAAATAAAGAAAACAAATTAATCAGCTTCACGCTGAACCCAGCACACAGCAGGTTTGGTAGAGGGAACCTAGTATTAAGACACTCCGTTCCCCACTTTCCGCCGTATTTTGGAGGCATTGTGTGTTAAGTGGCGGGACTCAATGCTGCTCTTTGCTTCGAAATCAGAGCGATTACATTTATATTTCATAAATTTAAGCAGATATTTCCTCGAGTGGGGATCGAATCCACAACCGTAGCGTAACAGTCACACCCTTAGCGTAGCCTTTGTAAATTAATAAAGATTTTTTGTATAATAAATATAGTGTGAACAGGCTTATAAAGTCATTAAACACAATATTATTGCCAGTTACAAAAAGCATAATCACCACACAAAATTACCCCCTAAGGACATACAAAAAGCTATTACATACAGATTATGAAATGTATGAAGTAAGCATATAACATAAAATTAAAATGCCTTGTTATATTAAAGTCGAGAATATGCCGGGAGCCTTGCCTTCCCGCATTTTCATTACAGCATCATAACTGAGTTTTGCATCTGATTTCCGAACTAATTTCCGCATAGTGGTATTAAACGTTAAATTTGTTAGCATTATGTGTATAACACTCAGGTTTTAAGACTCGTATTTTGTATAAACCGCTCTTAAGTCTGAGATGGAGCTTAAGATGTCGTTTTCATTTATAAATTATATATGAAAATGCTAAGATCGATCTCAAACTTGACAGCAATTTATAAATACGGACCTAATTAGATGAGGATAGACGACATAATGTTAATAGTATTTTTTTCTTATTATTCAAGATTTAAAATACAATATTTACTATCGGATTAAGAAGTTGTCATGTTACGGTTTTTTATACTAAAAAAAAAACGAAAAGTAGTTAAATATTTTTTACATTTTACAAGTGCTAATCCACACATAGAAAACAAAAGTGATTTTTTGAAAACAAAAAAAAATCTCCGCTACGTTCAAAATTAAATATTTTCTAAAACATAGAAAACCAGTTATGATAGTAGTAAAAATAGTACAATTCTAAAATCACTTATTTACATCACCAGCACTATAAAAAAAAGTTAAATTTACCTAAAAAAAAAAAAACAATATCAGTCCATTTCTTAAAGATAATATTTCAAAGAAAGCTATCGTAATTTAGCGGCGACACAGGCGAACATTTGTTCTACCCGCCATTGCGATTTATCCCCGTCCAGATTGATACACCGAAATGATTAATAATCGACGATTTGGGTCGAATACGACCCCAATCTATGAGGTCTGCGGGATAACAGAGTGCCCATATGATGTGTGGTGATGATTATAGAGTTTGAAGTTACAATTTTGGTTCGATTTAATATTATGGCTTACTTTGGTATATGAAACTTGATATTTTGATTTTAGAGTTTGTTTTTTTTGAGCTATTCCTTGTTGTTTAATGTTATAACGTTAAGAAAATAATAAAAAAATTTGCAATTAACTCAGATATATTGTTATATTATAGTTTATGAATGAAGGTACAAAAGCATAATGTATGTACACGTACTAAGTGTAGGTTATTTTTATAAAACGTGTTAGAAAATTCAAATTATTACAGAGAATAAGCCTAAATAACGACGTAAAATTACTATATTTTAGTTCAAATGAGCTAATAAAGTTTTACTGCCCCCTTCATTTTAAATGGAAGCCCTATTTATAAAATTATTTTTGACGCGTACGTGAACAAATTTAAAAAAGTAAATAAGTATGTTTGAAAATATTGATTAACTTTATTTTATAATAAAAAAAAATCGAAAATAAATTAATATTTAAAAATCATTTTATAAATAACACACAAAAAATGAATCGTAGTCATACTCATATTAAATGTGAATGTAAGTTTGTTCGTTATGCTTTAACGCCAAAACTGCTTAAACGATTCTCATAAAACTTATACTCGCACATATATTCATAAAGTTTTTAGCAAATTTTTTAATTGAAAAAAAAGCTACAATAATACATCAACAACCAAATACCAACATAAAGAAATCAACCCGTCAGTTTTCCAGTAACATCTATTTACTTTTTCAGAGGAAATAAGTCCCTTTTAAGATTCTCTCACTGTTCTGAACGTAATGTTAACACAATTTTCGAGCGAAATTCGAGGCTGACTAACGTACGGCACCGATACAAGTCTGAAGCTGAAGCAATGTGAGAAAATTCAAGTCAATTCGTATTTAGCCCAGCTTCCTGATACTGACTTAACTTTCGCTTACAGTTAGTTTATAGGTCGTCTACGTTCCTATTTATAGTATCTATCTGAATGTATTTTTGTTAGGTTATTTTAGATTTTTTATAAAAATGTATCGCAAAATATTTTATATTGAGACCTTTAAGTTTGTTTGTTACGCTTTCACTCCAGAACTAGTCAATCGATTATCATGAAACTTTGTAAATTTATTCTCAGAGGTATCAGAAAGGACATAGGATACTTTTTTATTACAAAATAATATTCCCTATATATCCTTTGGGTATAAATAAAAATAAATTTAAGCGAGAGAAGTCGCATTCAAGTCTCTAGTACACTATAATGTAAGTAATGTAAGTATATTTTATTAAAAATTTAAAAAAATATGAATTCACATCTAAATAGAACATATAAATTCAAAATTCATATGAATATATTTTGTAAAGGTCACACAAAGTTAATTTCGTAAGTGTAGTAAGGCGTGATGTCAACCAACGCTCTAATACACGCTGTATTAAATACGTGATTACGACTTTCATAAAGCTTAAATACAAAACGAAATTAAAATCCAACATTATTTCTTAGCAATTTATCAAATTTTTATTAAATACGAATGTATATCAAACTTATATAAAAAGTCACTTATGGTCAGCGACTAATATTTTATTTATTATTTTTTTAATTTAATTTAGCTTCACGATATATCATCACATATATAGCATAGTAGGCAGAGAAACCTCGTGTTAAAAAATTCCGTTGCCCACTTACTACTGAATTTATGTAAGCGTGAAAGGGAGTGGCGAAACTCAACGCTACACTTTACTTTGTTACCAGAGCAAGAAAACGAAAATATTAATAAATAATATTTCATTCTACGAGTGCGAATCGAACCCACTGTCGCCGGGTTTACAGTCACACGCTTATACCACTGCGCCACAACGGCCTGATATGGCTGTATATATAGATATATTATTTTTTAAATATAAAAAATTGCAGATCAGTTAAATTAATATAATATTGCCAGTTATTATACGTATAATTAAAAATATAAATTATTTTGATAACAAAATCTGTTTGGCCAACAGTGCTGGCTGCATTTATGTAGGTAATATTTTTTGACAAAGCTTCGTTGCCAAATAGCGATAAATATTCATTATTATAGTAGTAATTCATTGCATATCGTTCGTAATTTTTTTTAGCTTCAAGCTGCAACCCGCATTTAGCTGGATAGGAAGAGAAAGCTTAGTGTTAAAACACTCAAGAGGCATTACGTGTTGTGTGGCGGAACTCAACGCCGCATTTTACTCCGTCAAACCAAATGGAAAAAATGGAAATATGACTTGACTACCCCTGTGACACGACTCGCCTTAAAAACCTATTTATATTACACAAAAACGTCATCATAATTTTTGGTCTTATCATCATGAAAGTCCGCATTTTACAACATTTGTTGAATACCACCACCAAAACTCAATTGAACCACTACGAACGTGAAAATTGCATAACAATAAAAAAAAAACAAATTATTTTTAGAAAAAAAATAACAAAAATCTCTTAAAAGGTGCAAATCAGTACTAAACGCATCTATTTATATCAAACTACATAGTTACAGTATCAACATACAAGAATCGAATTCACACCTTTCCAGTGCGATAATAATATAAGGATATTAATGTAAATTTTACACGCTATAAACATGGTGGCGCTAAATGAAGTATTACGAAACAGTCAGTCAACGACATCGTAACCTTAAACAAATGAACTTTATCTCCTTTTTATCTGTCGGACTACCCGATTTCGACCGTATAAGTGGAATGTCATCATTGGGTATCACGTAAAGTGAAAATAAAGTCTAGTGAAATATTGTATTTTTTGGGGTTCCCTTTTTTTCCGCTTCTTGGAGCTTGAGTTAGGAAAAGGGATACTAGGGGTATTGCGTGTTGAGTGACGGAACTCAACGTCGCGCCTTGCCACCAGATGGAAGAAATGAAAATATTAAATATTTCATTTCCTTGAGTGGGAATCTAACTCGCAAGTTGTCGCGTTTATTATTGTATTTTTTGGGGTTCCCTTTTTTTCCGCTTCTTGGAGCAGGTTAGGCAGAGGGAGCCTAGTTTTAATACACTCCGTTCCTTTCTTTCCGCCCAATTCTAAGGGTATTGCGTGTTGAGTGACGAAATTCAACGCCGTGCCTTGACACCAAAGCGAAGAAATATTAAATATTTAATTTCCTTGAATGGGAATCTAACTCACAACCTGTCGAGTTTATACTTACACCCTTGTGGGGAA